>JAPYYT010002773.1:0-20819 GCA_030522565.1 Ceratosolen corneri | reverse complement strand
ACTCAAGATTTGTAATTCAAAATTGTAACAGCATTATAATTATACCACAACGTCTAAAGACAGCATTAGATTTCAATACTTAGATTTCAATACGTTAAATTTAACACCGTTTTACAGCATAACAACGCCAATTTGCCTCTGTTTCATTTTACCCTGCTATCTCTCTTTCTCCGCTATCCGCCTCTCCCTCCCTCCATCTGGGAGAGTGTTTTCTCAGGCTCATTCCCGAACAGAACTCCTTCGATAAAAGTTTGAGAATAGTGATTTTCGTCACTTCTGTCCTCAGTTTTATATGTTTAGTAAAAGTCGATTTTCAAGAACTAGAATCGATGGTTGGGAATTTATTGTGAAATGAAAAGTCGTCATACTGTACTGACTAAATGCTTATTGTGCAAAATCAAAAGTCACTGTATTTGCTAGTTTGTTACTTGTGACTCCACGGGGACTTGAGGAGAAAATTCGAAGCGTAAATTCGAAGAATTAAAAGCTTTAGTACTATAAACTCATTCGATATTCTGGGAATTTATATATATATATATTAATATGAATTTTTTTATAAGAAAAAAAATCTAAGAAATTATTTTTTATTATTAATTTTATATTATAATTTATTGTTACAATGTTTTTACAATTTAATGAAGATTTTATTTTAAAAATTTAAATACAATTTCAAATACCTTTATAAATTAAAAAAAAAAAAATTATTTAACGAAATTTATGTTACTTTTATTGTATGCATGTTGGAATAATTGGAATAAATAAAAGTTCAAATTGAAATTGCAGGTATTAACAAAATAATCAGTTATAAATTTAGACTTCTATCGTCCATGTTTCAAATAAGAGCATTTTGCTTTTCATGGTTTGACTTAAAATAATCAGATTATACTTGAAAACATGGCAGATGCTGCAGCTAGACAATTGCAATATGAGTACAAAGCAGTAAGAAAAATTTCTTTGTAGTATTTTCCTTTTTTACATATTTATTTATTTTATTTTAAATTTATAATATTACAAAATTTTATTTTATTTTATATTTATAGTTTTAAGTTGAAAGAGGTTATGTTAGAATCGTGAAAATATATGTTATTTTTAAAATTACACGTAAATAAAGTTTTATGAAGTGTATCCGTTCAAGTTATATGTATGCTTTCTTTTAATTAAAAACAAATTTAAAATTTAAATAATCATACGTTATTTCCACTCTTTTATCTTTTAGAATTCTAATCTTGTTTTACAAGCTGATGTTCGGTTAATAGAAAGACGAAGTAGGGATGAGGCTACGGGTGAAGTTATGTCCCTTGTGGGTAAACTTGATGGAACTAGAATGGGTGATAGAGCACAAAGAACGAAACCAGGAAAAGCAGAAGAAAGAAAAGCAAAGTATGTAAATCATATAATTGTTATACATTTATTTCTTAATTTAATTAATAGTTAACAAATAAAAAAAATCTTATAATAAGTACCGTGATTTTAGTCTATTATACATAAATTCAAAGTATATGCACCTTAATATAAATTATTAATACTATTAATTTTTTTTATTGATAATTGTTTTAGACGGCAAAAGCGAGATGAAGCTCAATATGATTTTACACATAGTAAAGGAGCAACTGTTCTTTCTGAAAGTATTGATGAAATGGTTGGTATTATATATAGACCGAAAACTCAGGAAACACGTCAAACATATGAAATTTTATTAAGTTTTATTCAAGAGGCTATCGGTGACCAACCACGTGATATACTTTGTGGTGCAGCAGATGAAGTTTTATCAGTATTAAAAAATGAAAAACTGAAAGAAAAAGAAAAAAAAAGGGAAACTGAACAACTTCTTGGAAGTTTAGCTGAAGAAAGATTTGCTTTGTTAGTTAATTTAGGAAAAAAAATAACAGATTTTGGTAATGATGAGAAAAGTATTGCAGGTGAAGAAAATATCGATGAAACTTATGGAATTAATGTACAATTTGAAGAAAGCAGTGAAGAAGATGACGAAGATGTATATGGAGAAGTCAGAGAAAACGAAGATGAAATAGATGAAGGTGAAGAAGCAAATGATGATAGAGCTATTCATGCAGAAAATGTAAGTTTTTAAATTTTTTATTTACAATAAAGTTCTCTATGAATATATAAATAAATTTTATTAAAGTAAATAAATGTATTTATTGTAAATTTTAACTTACAGTTAGGTAGAGCAGAAGAAATGAAAAAAGAAAAGACCTTGCATCCAAGAGATATTGATGCTTATTGGCTTCAAAGACAATTGAAAGCAATTTATAATGACGCAATGATCTCACATGCTAAAGCAGGAGATGTTCTAGATGTACTAAAAAGTGCTGCAGATGATCGTGATTGTGAAAATCAACTTGTATTATTACTTGGTTATGATTGTTTTGATTTTATTAAACAGTTGAAAAAATACAGACATACGAGTAAGACAATTGGATTTTTATAAAAATATTACTTTTCATTTTATGGAAACGATTAAAATATAACATATTTTCAAAATAATGAATTTTTAGGTAATTTTAAAACCATTATAAAATTTAAGAATTAAAAGAAATAAATTATATATATATATATATATATATATATATATATATATATATAATATTAACAATTAAACAGTACATCAAAAATTAAAAAAAGAAAAAGAGAATACTTGAAACATATTTTTTGTAATAATTATATATTAAATAATTAATGATTCAAAGTTTATATCTATTCTGTCAGAATATTTAGTTGCTAAAATATTAAAACCTAAAGTAAATTGATCCGATTGATATCCACCATTAATATTAAATTTTTGTTTTTATATTTAGTTATTTACCAATGAATTATTTTTATATTAGTTTCCTAAATTTATTAAGAGAACAAACTTTAATTTTCCATAATTTTAGAAATAATAGATTGATTTATAGATTATTATATACAGCTTAAAAAATAATATTTTATTAATTTTGTCATATTGAAATAATAATTTATGTTATAACAACTAATTTGTTCCAAATAATATACGAAATTTTTTTAGTTGCATACTGTACAATGTTGGCTTCGTCGCAATCAGAGTCAGAACGTTCAAAAATTCGAAAAAAAATGAGTGAGGATCCATGTCTTACAAAAATTCTTAATCAACTTGAAACTGGTAAAGGTGAAGTTGATAATGATGAAACCATGGAAGCTAGAGCTCAACGTAAACGACGAGAAGAAAATGAAGATACAGGTGGACCCGGAGGATTGGTACAAGGAACAAGAAATATTATTGATCTAGAAGATATTGCATTTGCACAAGGAAGCCACTTTATGCCTAATAAACGATGTCATTTACCAGATGGTAGTTTTAGGAAACAACGTAAAGGGTACATCTATACGAATAATTCTGTTTATGAGCATAAATATTGAAAAGATATATGGAAAATTTATTTCGTTTAAATTTTTATTTATTTATTTTAGTTTATTATTATATATATATATATATATTATTACTATAATATATATTTATTTATAATATTTATTTTATTTATTTCGTTGGAAATATATGAAATAAAATATTGAAATTAGTCAAATTTATCATTTATGCATCAAAATAATAAATATAATAAAAAATAAAAGAACTTGTTTATTGTACATTTTTTTTTCTAAAATAATATTTGATATTTATTTCATAATATATAATTAATTTTAGATATGAAGAGGTTCATGTACCTGCTTTAAAACCAAAACCATTTTCTGAAAATGAAAAACTTGTATCTATCACAGATCTTCCTAAGTTTGTTCAGCCAGCTTTTGAAGGTTTTAAAACTTTGAATCGTATTCAAAGTCGTTTACAAAAATGTGCTTTAGAAGAAGATGAAAATCTTTTGTTATGTGCACCTACAGGAGCCGGTAAAACAAATGTTGCATTACTGTGTATAATGCGTGAGATTGGCAAGCATATAAACGCTGATAGTACTATTAATGTTGACGATTTTAAAATAATTTATGTAGCACCAATGCGTTCCCTTGTACAAGAAATGGTTGGTAATTTTGGAAAAAGACTTGCATCTTACAACTTAACAGTTTCTGAACTGACAGGTGATCATCAGTTAACTAGAGAACAAATAGCTGCAACACAGGTTTGTTTATTTTGTCTTTTTACAGGAAAATCTATTTATTTTAGTATTTGATACATTTTGAAAATGCATATTTATTATTATAGGTGATAGTTTGTACTCCAGAAAAATGGGATATTATTACAAGAAAGGGAGGTGAAAAAACATTTACTTCTCTCGTGAGATTAATCATTATTGATGAGATACATTTACTTCATGACGAACGAGGTCCAGTTCTCGAATCATTAGTAGCAAGAACACTTCGAAATATTGAAACAACCCAAGAAGATGTCAGATTAGTAGGTTTATCAGCTACTTTACCGAATTATCAGGATGTAGCAACATTTCTACGAATTAAACCTGAAAATGGTCTCTATTATTTTGATAATAGTTTTAGGTATGTTTAACAAATAACTGGCATTAAAAATTATTAAATAGTAATAATAATAAAAATAGTATGTATGAATGTTATTATTTGCAAAAATAATACTTAATATTTTTTATTATTATTAAAAATATTACACAATTAATTAATTGAAATGAGTAATATTCAATTTAAAATTTCACTTAAAAATACAATATGATTTTAAAAAATATATAAATTTTTAGAATTTTATAAGTATACAGTAAATTAAACTATTCATTATATTTATGAAATTTTTAAATTTAACATTATAGTTTGTTAAAGTTCTTGTATGCTTGAAGTTCCAAAAATTAAAAATCAATATATATTTTAATACAAAATAAGAAATTGGATTATAATTTAAAAGTATATCAGTATTTTTCATTTTATAATATTTTCATCCAAAAATGTTCTTTGGAAGTAATTATTTTGTTTTTTAATAAATTTAGGCCTGTAGCATTAGAACAACAATACATTGGTGTAACAGAAAAAAAGGCACTTAAACGCTTCCAAGTTATGAACGAGGTTGTATATGAAAAGACAATGGACCATGCGGGTAAAAATCAGATATTAATATTCGTTCATTCAAGAAAAGAAACTGGAAAAACGGCTCGTACTATTAGAGATATGTGTCTTGAAAAGGATAGTTTGGGGCAGTTTCTCAGGGAAGGATCAGCATCAATGGAAGTATTAAGAACTGAAGCTGAACAAGTAAAGAATATGGAACTAAAAGATTTACTGCCATATGGTTTTGCGATTCATCATGCAGGAATGACAAGAGTTGACCGTACTTTGGTAGAAGATCTCTTTGCAGATAGACACATACAGGTATTAATTTCTACAGCCACTTTAGCATGGGGTGTAAATCTACCTGCACACACAGTCATTATCAAAGGAACACAAATTTATAATCCAGAAAAAGGACGATGGATCGAATTAGGAGCCTTAGATGTTCTGCAAATGTTGGGTCGAGCTGGTCGCCCTCAATATGATACAAAAGGAGAAGGTGAATCATCAATTAAAATTTCATTATTTTTATTTAATATTTAATTTAATTTATTTAATATTTAATTTTATTTTATATATTTTATTCAAAATTAAGTTAACATTTTTACTAATAAAATTAATTAAAACAATTTCATTTTAAGATTAATAGTTTCTCATTAAATTTTGCTATTTATTATAATTATATTTTCAATAATCAAAATTGATAATCTTTTGTATAAATCATAAATCGATAATCTTTATCAATCTTTTTGTAAAAATGTAGTTAAATAGTGATATTATTTTAATAATTTAAAAATTATTTTAATTATAAACTTCTTTTAATAGTGCAATTAGAATATCAAATTTAATAATAAATTTGTTAATGACAAAATGTTTCTGTCTACTTGTAGGTATTCTTATAACAAATCATAGTGAGCTTCAATACTACCTTTCATTGCTCAATCAGCAGTTACCGATAGAATCCCAACTTATTAGTAAAATGTCAGATATGATGAATGCGGAAGTGGTCCTTGGAACAATTCAGAATGTTCGGGATGCAGTCACATGGCTAGGTTACACATATCTTTATATTCGAATGCTCCGTTGTCCTAGTCTATATGGAATTAGCTATGAGAAATTATGTGAAGATCCTCTGTTGGAACTACATCGTGCAGATTTGGTGCATTCAGCTGCTATAGCTTTAGATCGCAGCGGTCTTATAAAATATGATCGCAAATCTGGTAATTTTCAAGCTACAGAATTAGGAAGAATCGCCTCTCACTATTATTGCACACACGATACGATTGCCACCTACAATCAGCTATTAAAACGGACTCTTAGCGAAATAGAGCTATTTCGCGTTTTTTCACTTTCTAGCGAATTTAAGCATATCAATGTTAGGGATGAAGAAAAGATAGAACTGCATAAACTTATGGAACGGGTTCCTATTCCTATCAAAGAAAATATGGAAGAACCTAGTGCAAAAGTTAATGTGTTGCTCCAAGCATATATATCTCAAGTAAATTGATTTAATTTTAATCTTTAATTTTTACGTATATATATAAACATGCTTTTTATATTTTAGCTTTTAATATTTATTGTACATAACGTTTTTGCTGATAAACATATAACTATAACTGTGTGTGACAACATAAAAAAGAAAAACTTATACTTAATAAAGATTAAAATTCGTATGATAATTAATTTTATGTATTTTCTAAATTATTTTATAAGTAATTTAAAAATGTTGATAATTATAATTAATAATTTTTTTAATTCGATTTAAAATTTGAATAAAATTTAATTTTTACATTTCTATAATGTTTTAAAAATTGATTCCAGCTGAAACTCGAAGGATTCGCATTAATGTCTGATATGGTTTACGTAACCCAATCGGCCTCTCGACTAATGCGAGCAATTTACGAAATCGTATTGTTTCGAGGTTGGGCTCAATTGGCTGATAAATGTTTATCACTTTGCAAAATGGTAGATCGCAGAATGTGGCAATCAATGTCACCACTACGTCAATTTCGCAAAATGCCAGAAGAAATTGTTAAAAAAATTGAAAAAAAAAACTTCCCCTGGGAAAGATTGTATGATCTGGGACCCAATGAAATTGGCGAACTTATACGCGTTCCCAAGTTAGGAAAAACTATTCATAAATACATTCATCAATTTCCGAAACTTGAACTTTCAACACATATACAGCCAATTACTAGATCAACTCTTAGAGTTGAACTTACAATAACGCCAGACTTTATGTGGGATGATAAAGCTCACGGTGCTTCTGAGGCTTTTTGGATCCTCGTTGAAGATGTTGATTCAGAAGTTATCCTGCATCACGAATTTTTCCTTTTAAAAGTAATGTTATAAGACTATTATATAAAAAAGATAAAAGATTTTGATTAAAACGTGTTTTCATATCACTGAAAATCAAATCTAGAACTTCCATTTTTGCAACGAATTTATCAAATAAACTACTAAGGTTTAGGCATTTGTTCAAGTCCTGATATGAAACTGATAATTATTCCATATTTTATAAATGATACGAATATTATTTTTAGTAAATAACTATTTTATATCTTATGATTTATTAATTATTTAATTATTAAGATAAAAAGTCTGTTTTGCATTTGGAGCGAAAAATTGTTGACAATATTGGATAAAATTTTCTTTTTCACTTTATTTTGTTTTCGTTGAACGTCTAATTAATAAAAACGTGTTGGATTTAATTGTAATAATTAAAGCAATTTTTAGTATGTAAATATTTTAATATGTAATAAAAGAACTCTTGACTTAAAATTTTTTATATATATTACTTTTAGGCAAAGTATGCGAATGACGAACATTTAATCAAATTTTTTGTGCCGGTATTCGAACCTTTACCACCTCAATACTTTTTACGAGTGGTATCAGATAGATGGATAGGATCAGAGACGCAGTTACCTGTTAGTTTTAGACATTTAATACTGCCAGAAAAAAATCTACCGCCAACGGAATTATTAGATTTGCAGCCACTACCTATCACTGCTCTTCGTAATTCGATCTTTGAAAATTTGTATCTTGACAAATTCCCACAATTCAATCCTATACAAACGCAGGTATCATAAATAATCAAATAACATTTAATTATACCACATTTTATCATATATTTTTTGTTCAATTGTTTAAAATTTTATGAATTAATCAAATGATTGAATTCCAGAATTTAATTAAATAATTCGTACTCATAAAAACATTTGTACATTTTGTTCTATTGTATACAAACTTTAGACAATTTTTAATAGTTAAACATGTATATCTAAATTAATTCAGAATTAATCAATTTTATTATTTATAAAATGATAATATAAATAGTAATATTTATAAAATATATATTGTATTAGTTAATTAATATTTTTTCGATATAAAGTACTTTTTTTTTTAAATAATATTTGCCATTTTTATTAATTAGGTGTTCAATGCAGTTTATAATTCAGATGACAACGTATTTGTAGGCGCACCTAGTGGATCAGGTAAAACAACTATTGCTGAATTTGCAATATTACGTCTTATATCTCAAAATTCAGAAGGTCGATGTGTATATATGGTAAGCAAGGAAGCACTTGCGGAACTTGTATATAAAGATTGGGTATTCAAGTTCGGTAAAGGTTTTAAAAAAGTTGTATTACTGACCGGCGAAACCGGTACAGATCTTAAGCTTCTTGCCAAAGGACAGATCATCATTACAACGGCGGATAAATGGGATGTATTATCGCGTAGATGGAAACAGCGTAAAAACGTTCAGAACATTCATTTGTTTATCGTTGATGAGCTACAACTTATAGGAGGAGCAGATGGTCCTGTATTAGAAGTAGCTTGTTCCAGAGCCAGGTAGATATATGTTTAAAAAAAAAACCAATTGCAATTGTAGAAAATTGTGAAAGAAGTTCATGAAAGTAATAATTTCTATTCCTTTATTAAAATTATATTTATATGGTAAATATTTATAGTAATAATAATCATAATTCATAAATTTTAATTAGATATATATATTCGAAAAATATTTTGTCTAGAAAGAAAATTAAAAATAATTCTTAAAAAATTAAGTTTAGCACATTTTTCTACTTGAAAAACAAACTATTTAATGTATTATATTAACGTAAAATATAATTGTTTTAATATAGTATACAGGATATATAAATTATATAATACATATAACATATATATAGTACATGGACTTATTAAAAATATATAAAATTAAAAATGTATGCTTTGGTAGGTATATATCCTCTCAGCTTGACAAACCTACTCGTATAGTTGCACTTTCAAGTTCCCTTGCCGATGCCAAGGATATAGCCCAATGGCTGGGTGCTCCAGCTGCTAGTACCTTTAATTTTCATCCATCAGTTCGACCAGTACCACTTGAGCTTCACGTTCAAGGTATTAATATTACTCACAATGCATCACGCCTGGCTGCTATGGCTAAGCCCGTATACAATGCTATTCTACGTCATGCATCAAGAAAACCTGTTATTATTTTTGTACCAACTCGCAAACAAGCAAGATTAACGGCTTTTGAAATATTAACTTTTACTGCAGCTGAAAGTAAACCTTTTCAATTCTTTCATGCTGAAGAAGCAGATATCAAGCCCTTTTTAGATCGGATAGTAGATAAAACTTTAAGAGATACTTTATCTCAAGGAGTAGCCTATTTGCACGAAGGTCTTTCCAATAACGATAAAAAATTAGTGGAACAGCTATTTGATAGTGGAGCAATACAAATTGCAGTTGCTACGAGAGATCTTTGTTGGAGTCTCTCAATTTATTCTTATCTTGTAGTTATTATGGATACACAATGTTACAATGGCAAAAGTCATGCTTACGAAGACTACCCTATTACTGATGTGCTTCAAATGGTTTCCCTCGCTAATCGTCCTCATGAAGATGACGATGCTAAATGTGTAATGCTTTGCCAAAGCTCTAAAAAAGACTTTTTTAAAAAGTTTTTAAATGAACCATTACCAGTAGAAAGTCATCTTGATCATAGACTACATGACCATTTTAATGCGGAGATTGTCACTAAGACTATCGAGAATAAACAAGATGCTGTGGATTACTTAACTTGGACGTTCCTTTATCGACGACTTACTCAGAATCCCAATTATTATGGATTACAGGGGGTAACTCACAGGCATCTATCAGATCATTTATCGGAGCTTGTAGAAAATACTTTAAGTGATTTAGAACAAGCTAAATGCGTAACTGTGGAAGATGAAATGGATGTAACACCGCTGAATCTTGGTATGATAGCTGCGTATTATTATATAAATTATGCGACTGTAGAGATGTTTGATGGATCACTCAATGCCAAGACAAAAATACGTGGTTTATTAGAAATCATCTCAGCTGCTGCCGAGTATGAATCTATTCCCGTAAGGCAACGTGAAGAAAATATACTTAGAAATTTGGCTGTAAGACTACCGCATGCACCGCAAACACAACGGATGGCTGATCCACATATAAAAGCTCAATTACTACTTCAAGCTCATCTTTCTAGAATACAACTTGGACCAGAGTTGCAAAAGGACACAGAGTTAGTGCTTAATAAAAGCATCAGGTTGATTCAAGCATGCGTTGATGTTTTGAGTTCATCAGGTAAGACATTATAAATATTTAAATATAATAGTTATTTGCTGAATATATTGTAATTCTTATTTTTAAGTTTAACTACTCATAAATTCATTTTCCTTTACTTTGGGAGATTAATATATATGATTATTTACATATCCATTCTATTTTTAACATCTCTGGACTTTTTACAACTTTTGATTGTATTAATATTTTTCTAATGATAATACAATTAATTAAAAAATATAATATTTGTATTAATAAAAATTTAGAATATTAATTATATTTTTTAAATCTTTTTAATACAATCGTATACTTTTAGTAATAACGCTTGTCTTATCAAAGTACTTATTATTAATTGTTTGTATACTATTACTTAGTATATACACCAAAATAGTTTTAAAATTAAATATTATTTTAGTAATGTTTTTTTAAAAATATGAAAATAATTTATTTATGATTTAATATTATTCTTATATCTTGCACATAATTATGATTATATCAATAAATTACAGTAATATTTAATCAAAATTATTTAATGAATATATATTTTTATGTTAATTAGTTTTTAACGAGTTTAATGAAATATCAATAGTTTTAAAATTTTACTTTAATAAAGTATAATAATATATATAAAAACATTATTATTATAGGTTGGCTAGCACCTGCTGTATCAGCCATGGAATTAGCGCAAATGATGACACAAGCAATGTGGTCAAAGGATTCTTATCTCAAACAGTTGCCACATTTTACGATCGATGTGATTAAGAGATGTACTGATAAAGGCGTGGAAACTGTTTTCGATATTATGGAGTTAGAGGACGATGTAAGAAATCGATTATTACAATTAAGTGAAATAAATATGATGGACGTCGCTAAGTTTTGTAATCGATATCCGAACATTGAAATGGCATATGATGTTCAAGATAAAGAAAATATAAGGCATGGGGATTCAGTAAACGTAATTGTTCAATTAGAGCGTGAAGACGAAGTAATTGGACCAGTAGTAGCACCTTTTTTTCCACAAAAGAGAGAAGAAGGATGGTGGGTTGTTATTGGCGATCCAAAATCAAACCAACTTTTGTCAATTAAGAGATTAACCTTACAACAGAAAGCCACTGTAAAACTGGATTTCTTGGCACCTGCACCAGGACAACATAATTATACATTGTACTTTATGAGCGATGCTTATCTGGGATGTGATCAGGAATATAAGTTTTCTATTAATGTAGGTGAATATGAATCGGATGTTAGTTCAGCTTCAGAATCAGATTAAAAAAGTTTCATAATGGCAGCCTGATATGAAATGGATAAAATAAGAATATATACGTTTATTTTATTATTTATAAATTCAAAGTAAATTAAATAAAGAAACTTTAATATTCCCTTAATAAAAATGAAATATATACTTTGGTTCTTTATAAACATTTATCAATTTGTTTATTAAAAAGTATTAAATATTAAAATTAGCTCATAAATATCCTAAATTAATTATGAAGTTTGTAGTTCTTAGTATGTATTTCTAAAATAGTATTTCTAAAATAATATTTGTATATATTTCCAATATAGATAAATTAGATTTGTTTTATAATAACCATCAATTTCAATATATATATTTTTTAAATATGCAATAAAATAAAATTTTGATTAAAAAAAACAACGCAATTTCATTGATTTGTATTTCACATACTATATTTAAATAATACAATAAATCTATCAAATTTGTTTGTAATAAGAGTTATTTCTTTTCCATATTAAACAATTTTGAATAAATATAAAAACTTAATATTAAATTGTATTTATAAATTCATAGTAATTCAAAGAGTATATCATATTAAATTTCATGTTTGTCATTATTCTTGTATTTATCTAATAACAAAATCTAATGAATTTATGCAAAATATAAAAAATAAAATCTTTAACATATACTTTATTGTATTTAACATAATTATTTTATAAATGCTTAAAAATAAACGACCATTAATATCGTAACGTTGACCAATATAAAGTAAATTATAAATTGTATTATTTATGAATTATATTAAATGTATTTTATTAAGTAAAAT
The DNA here is from genome assembly GCA_030522565.1 of Ceratosolen corneri. Taxonomy (NCBI): domain Eukaryota; kingdom Metazoa; phylum Arthropoda; class Insecta; order Hymenoptera; family Agaonidae; genus Ceratosolen; species Ceratosolen corneri. Next base: position 8,169 of record JAPYYT010002773.1, on the reverse strand, counting down.
AATGATGTACGAAAATCAGTTTATTTAAATTAGAAATTATTTTACAATTAAATAAATTAATAATCTGAAATAATTTTTTGTTAAATTTAATGCTTATACAACAATTTATAAAAAGTTATTATATTTGCTATCATTAATTATTTAAAAATAACAAATATTTGAAAATACAGATTATACGAACGTTAATTTAACTCACACAAACATATACTATAAATATATAAAAATAAATAGTAGATCTTTCTCTTTCAAATAACTTGACATTGTGAAAAGTGCTATAAGGTTCTGATGAAAAAGCAATAATATTTTTATTTTCAGAAACTAAGCATAATACAATATTATTTTCATTTAATTTTTAATTTAAATAAGCTTTAGTGGTTCTAGACAATTTATATACAATAAATGTTCGATATTCATACTGTAAAATAAACCATTTACATTATATAATTGTAGAATTATTATCATAAATATAAGCAAGAGTGTAATAAATTAATAAATACAAAATACATGAACGAATATGCATTTATGAAAGACAGTTGCTGACACATAGGACAGAGATAAAAGCATTACTTCCTTTCCAAATCGAATATGAAAATTTTAATTATTAACGTAATGTATATTATTCATTTTTATGATCTATTTATTAATAATTAAGAGCATTTTTTTCTATTCATAATTACTAATTATTGAAATAATTATAGAATTAAATAAGTGATTATTCGTTTTAACAATATTAAGAATTAATTTGCCAAAATTAGAAGTATGATTGTAAATAACTAGAATTAAAATACTATTTTGCAATTTACTAATAATATGAAATAACGTAAATATAAACATTTTTAATTACTTTAAAAAGTTATAGTTTTATTGATTTGATAATATATTATTTATTTATTATTTATATATTATATATATTATTTATTTATTATTTATTTATTATATATATTATTTATTTATATTTATATTTTATATATATTATTTATCATTTTGATAATCAAATATTTATTTATTTAAATTTTATTTAAAATAGTTAAAAATATTTTTAAGGCTTGAATATATTTTATTTGAAATCAATTTTATATGTATTATTTTTGTTATATTTAACAATATGTGTAATTTAAATAAATAGAAGACTAATACGGCTTCATTAATACAATTGTATTAGAACTTTTATGCAAAGAGTATTGTAACATTATAGTCACAAATGAATAATAAAAATTATATACTTAGATTTATTATAAATTTTTTACGATTAATATTACTACTTTGAAACTAATTAATTCTATACAACCATTGTAAAAGAAAAAACGTGTTGAATAGAGTACTATGCCTTTCAAGAACAAATTATTTTTTATAAACAATTACACGCAAATTATCAATCAATTATCATAATACTTTTTATTACGTTGTGTATAAATGTTTTTTAAAGGATTTAAATAATAAATAAAGGTACGTGACAAAAAATATACAAAGAAAAAACTATGACGCTGATCTTCAAGCTAATGTGTCTTGGTTTGGGTATACCATTAGTTATTGGATATATAATTTAATTTAAATTTAAGTTTTTAAAATTCATTTTTAATAATATTACATATAATTAGTTAATATCACAATTATTACATTATTTTTCTATTTCTCATTTGACCTTTTAAAAGCACTGTATTAAAATGACTGCATTTAAATTATTAGATTCTTTACTGATAAATTTATCAATCAAACTTTTGTTATATTATAATATTGATTATAATATTGATATCACCTTTAAGGTAACTATACTCTCATTTTTAGTTAAAAAATATCATATTTAGTTTAGAGACTGGCTAAATATTTACAAGAAGTTGTTTTACAGTGTTTATTTTATACTATGAATTAACAATATTTAATAAAAATTCACCAATGAAAATCAACAACATACCCAGCTCAAGAATTAATTGTTTCCAAATTGTAAAATTTACAAGATATAAACCAATATTTAAATAACGGAATTATAAATATAATGAATAAACTTTGTATTTTATAAATATTTAAAACTAAAAATATTTCCAAATATAAAATACATATTTTTATATTATCGAGACTATTGAATAAGAGAATGCATAAGACATAGTATTCTTTGAATTTAGGAATCAATTTTCTAAAAAATAGAAAAATATAGTAGCATTGAAAGTGGCAATATTAAAAAATTTAATTAATATAATTTAATTCTTTTTAAAAAATTACAAATTATAATTTATTCTTATACAATAGCTTATAAGTAATACAAAATATTTTGAATAGATGTAATAAAAACTTAAAATAATTACAATAATATCATCATTTTATTAATAAAATAATTTAATAGATTATTTTCTGAGTAAATTAAACAAATATTAATATTTTAAAAATGAAAATGTATTTACATAAAAAATAAAATACTAAAAATGTAATATCAAAACTTATATCAATGGATTTGTCCAACCTTTATCATCAACGATACATGTTAAATTTTCGTTTGATATTATAATTAATTTTAAAAATATAAAGTATAATTAAAATTATTAATCAATATATAAATACAGATAATATGGTAAAAAAATAACATGAAATTTATCTAGTTATGCAAGATATACAAAAATCAATCTATGCGACAATCAATGATGTACCATCCTTTATCTGTAGTAATGGGATAAAGATTGCATTACAAAATGTATGCGATGGTCTTCCTCACTGTGTCGATTCATCCGACGAAACGGTGAAACTGTGTCACCATATCGTGTAATATTTTTATAATATATACTTGTACTTTGAATAATTATTTCAAACCATTATTTTAAATTTAATGTTAAACATTTTTTAACAAACTATTTAATAAATATATTAATTTTTATATAATATATATGAGTATAATAAATACTAAAAGCTTCTATTATTATGTATTCAAATGTGTAATGTATGTTGTAAGATATACTAAAAATAAATATATAAATATTTCTAAATTTTTCAAATATAATTGAACAAGTATATTAAAAATTCCGTTTGCATTAATGTAGAAGTAAGATAACTTTAAAATATTTTAATATCTTATAGTGTTAAAGAAATAAATAAAATAAAGAACTGGACTATTTAAGGATTAAGTAATGCGTTTAGAATTTAGTAAACAAAATATAACAAAATAAACAATATATCTGTGTACAATATCTAATATCAGAATATGTTAAAATATTTCATAATATTAAAAATTTTAATTTCCATCGAAATCAAAATAATATAATTAATATGCTATTTATATAATTATAATTATAAAATAATAGTTATTATTATAGATTTCAATGTCATCAAATAAAATAATTTATTATTTTAAAGTATATATACATCTTCAAAAATTAAAAAACTAAAAGAATCCGAAATTAACAATAATTATTGGTGAATTTTTTAAACTGAAATACTTTACTAAAAAAATGAAAATATCAATATATAAAGCTCTACATAATAAAAATAGTCAATCAGCAAATTGGTGATATTCGTAGTAAAGAATCAAAATTATTATTTATTTAGTTAATTATAGTAGTAAATTGGTATTATGAAATTTTCAACATTTCTAAATTATTTTATAATTAATTATATTATTTTAATAATAATAAATAAAAATATTATTCAAAATTGAAAATTAAATTGATCCATTTGCTAACTAAATAATGTTTCCAAGTATTTTTTTATCTACTTCACAGATTCTTGCTTATAATGATAATATAATCTTTAAAACTAATTTTTTAATGAATATATATATTGATTTAAATCAAATTGCATATATTAATTTACTCTTAAATCATAAAACATTACGTTTCAATAAAAGAAATACTATTATATTCAGATATCCGTTAGCAAAATATAAATGTACTTATGGAGCTTGTATATCGCGTAGTATACGCTGCGATGTATTTGTCAATTGCATGGATGGATCGGACGAACTTTTCTGTAGTAATGAAACACAGTGTACAGATAAAATGTTTCTCTGCTTTACATCATTGGAATACATATCGTTATCTATGATTTGTGATCGTCTGATTAATTTATAAACAATATTAAATAATATATTTGATAAAGTTAAAACTGTAAAAGATAATAGTTATTATTATAGATTTTAATATTATCAATTTTACTTGTATAAATTATAAATTATAACGTAAAAATTATTTCTATTTATCTCATAATACATTATTAGTAGTAATAAATGCAACGTACTAGGCTACATACTTCCAATAAATAGTTGTTTTTGTACCATGTTTATTTAAATATTTGAAATAATATTGTAATTTTCAATCATTATTACTAATATATTAATTGATTTACATGATGCAAAATTATTTAGAAAATTACTAGTATTAAAACAATTAACTTAAATTAAATATGAGCACTTTATAATGCTGTATATACTAAACATAATACTATTAGTATTATTGCATAACGAATAAAATAAATATGAAATTTTGAAAAGTAATTATATTTTGTTTTTAATAATATTTAAGGAGTCAATTTTCAAACACTAATAATTTTTATTTTTTTTTTATCTATTTATATGTATTATAAATTAGAAGTATTTCTTAATTATAAAAGAAGAAATTTAAGTTTTCGAAATATATTTGTGTTTTTTAATAAAAATTAAGAATTATATATTTTTCAAGGCTTTGTAGATTGTATTGATCAAAGCGATGAGAACATAGAGATCTGTAAAGATTATGTTTGTCCTGATCATACATTTCAATGCTCTTATGGTAGATGTATTCATAATGAGATTATTTGCGGTGGCATTAAGGATTGTATTGATGGCAAGGATGAATCTAAACATTTATGTACTGTAATAGACTGCAAAAATAACGATTGTCAGAGATATACTTGCAAGTATGATTTCTATTTATAAAATTAGCAAATAGAATATAACTGCAATCAATCTTTTATAAAACACTATTGAATGCGAATTATTATTTTATTATTATTGCTTATTCAATGTTCTACGTTTTTCTGGAAAATGTAGTACTAATTTAATTACAATTAGTTAATTATTGCTTTTTTAATGCCAAATTTATACATTAGCAGAATTATTTTATTTTATCTGTTTTATTGGACTCGTGTTGTAATTTTTCGTATTACTATTTTTTGGATATGAATTATAAATTAAAATTATAATAATGAAGTCAGTAAATTATAAAAAACATTACTATACTATATTCACTATACTATATTACTATATATAATATTACTTAATAAAAAATCAGAAGTTAAAAATGGATTTAGCAATTGATATTTTTCTCAATATATTAATAAAGATTTAATGAATAAGTATTTATTTTAATAGTCTCGATTCTCAGTTATTAAATTTTGACCACTAATTGAATAGTACCTAATTTAAAAAGTAAATAATTTGAAGATATATATAAAAATGTAAACCATTTTAAATTCAAAGAGAATTACAAGAATTTAAGATGTATCGAATTTACATTAAAAAGTGCATTCACTAGTAAATAACCTAATAATTATTTATATATTTTGATTAGTAATAATACTTATTAAAATTTCTATCCTATCACAGATGTTTTTCATAGAATTGGTACAAATATAAAAATACGAAAAAAAAAAATTTTTTTTAGTTTTTTCTTATTATTAATATTAATTTCTTTCTTTCGTTCTTCCGTTTACTTGCTACTTTCATAGTAATTTTATATAATATAAATCAAATAAAATTAATATATGAATATAATTTTGAAAATGAATATATAATGAAAAAGATTTACTTACTTATTTTAATATATACTTTAATATACTTATATTTAATATATAGAAACATACTTTTAATTATTTTTTTTTTAACAAATAAAATTAAAATTTGTAATATTTAATTACTATTTATTGTTACAGAAATGATGAATTTAGTTGTGAGAATACTGGCCAATGTATTCCAATTAATAAACTTTGTGATGGTACACATCAATGTAGAGATGCAACGGATGAAAAAAGCGATATATGCAAAAATCGAAAGTAAGCTATAATAAATTTATAGTAATTTATATTTTAAACAGATATAATATTGAACAACTATATTAATGTATGTAAAAACAATTATTATATAATGTATACAATTAACTATTATTAAATTGCATATTTATAAATAAATATATTTATTCATTAATATTTTAACATAATTACAAAACTTTTTAATGTTTAAACATTCGAATATTAAGCAATTGTATATAAAGAAAAATATTTGAGATTTATAGTAGTATTTTTTATTAATTTTAAATTTATTTAAAATATATTTTTTAAGATATTTTTTTTATATCGTTTGACTAAAATATTTTTACTCTAAAAATTGATTTAAGCTGTCCTAAAGATTACTTTCGCTGCGCTTATGGTGGCTGCATACCTGCAAGCTCACAATGCAATCTTCGTGCTGATTGTTACGATTGGAGTGATGAGGATGAGGATTCATGTGGGAATTCATTGCCAGAGGGTGCATGCCATCTTCCTCTAGTACAACCTGGAACATGGTACGATGTAGGAAATTGCGAGCGTTGTCGCCCAGGTAGTGCAGTACCAGAACTCACAAAACTTGAATATAATTGTTATGGAAATACAAGCATAGAAGGTGCCACTATTGTATATTGTCAAGGTAGTCGATGGCTTCCATCACTTCCGATATGTTCAAATGGTAAACCTTCATTGCATAAAAATTTTCATTGTACTTACTACAAGGACAAGATTTCAATATTATCAAACAAAATTATATATAATTTATTATAAAGCTGCAATTTCATATTTAGAATTTTGACATTATTGGAATTCTTATTAAAATATATAATATATTATTCTACCTTTATAAATATTTTAATTTTTTTATTCTACAATTATTTTTATTTTATTGAGTTTGCATTAAATAATGTATTACGTAGAAAAATGAAAAATATTCTTTTTTTAAAAATTATATTTTTTTATTTTTGTAAAAAATACCATAATTTAGCACTTATTACAATATTTTATTAAATATTATTTAGTAAAGTAAATATATGTGTTTGGGATTATTACCAGTGTTTTTGTTTTTCTCCTCAGTGTGATGAGGAGATACAGATAGTGGAAGGAGGGGATAGAAGTAGGTTCACAGAAAAGAGTCTTCAAACTATGTTTAAATGTAATCCAGCAGTTATTTTATTTATTAAGGTTACTTAATATAATAGGTATGAGATTGTAATGATTTGAGAACAAAGGTTTAATAATCGGAGAATGAAGAATTGGAATTAATAGGATTTATAGATATTTATTGAAGTTTATATTTATTGAGTTACCTGTGACAAAATAGCAATTAATTAATGATTTGTATACTTAGTGTGAGTGGCTGCAGTGAATATGTAAAACTATAAATAAGTATATATCTTCGATCTTCCTACTTCTTAGTGAATGGGATTGTTAATACGTCTAAATAATTCTATATATATTAGCTAATAATCGTCCACTGCTTGATGAGAGGAGATACTTTATGAGATATATACTTCTAGCGATTGCGCGCTTCTTACATGAGTGGTATTGATAATAAATATATTTAAAACTCCCATAGAATATACTATTATGTTATCTGTTTCTCAATGAGCGGCAATGCAATACGATTAATGTTCTCTTGTACTTCCTGTAGGAGAATTATCGCGTAAACTGCAGCCTTGCCTCATTTTAATATTATATACTTATAAACCAACCAAGTACAATAATGAGCATACTACTGTAAGCTTTGAGATGTCAGAAGTAATTGTTGTAATGTCCGTCCGTCCGTATCTACGTAAGTCGGTCCCTTTGTCGTTTTTCTTAAGAAGGGGAAAAATCAGTTGATAATTTCAAAGTGGTTTGTTAATTTTGATTGGTGGGTTTAAATATGAGAGTCTGAAATTATCAAGATGGGAATTTGTTCGAGAATCGAATATTGAAAAGAGGACCCATAAATAATATTGTTTCTTTACTTTTCTACTTAGAATATTTTTTATATTTATAATTGCCAGATGTCCCCAAAGAGCAACGAATTTTATAGTAATAATTCATATACATTTTTGAGCTGACAGTATTTTGAAACGGTCGAGTTATCCTTGCATTGTACTCAAAAGGTCTTCGATGGTCTGTACGACCATCATGTGCACTGCAAGGCGCGTGTCATAAAGT
>JAPYYT010002772.1:0-24246 GCA_030522565.1 Ceratosolen corneri | reverse complement strand
AATTATAATCTACAATTATAATGAAAATAATGTCAATAGGAAATTTCTAATAAATATTACTTCTTAAATTAAATATAATGCACGTAGATTTTAAATTTCGATGAAAATTAAAACTGAAAATGTAGGAAAATATAGAAGACATTCATATGGCATATTTTTGTATAAAAATACGACTTAATAACTTTATTTTAGAATATTTAATTTAATTTAATAATTAATAATATATAATATAATATAATTAAATTTATTAATTATAAAAATTTATTAATAATCAAATAAAATATTATAAAAATTTATTAATAATCAAATAAAATAAAATATAATAAAATATAATAAAAAATAATTAATAATATATAATTTAATAATTAATAATATATAATTAATAATAATAATAATAATTTAATTTAATTTAATAATATTTAATTGTTTTTATGAAACAAATTGAATCACGTTTTGTATATCACTTTAAATAAGTGATATATCAGATGTATCAACTTTCTTTCTGTTGACGTTTTACCAAAATTTTGAATTAAAGTATTAAAATTTTATTTATATTCATACAATTTAATAAAACAAAATCCATGTGCATAAGTTCGAAGTATATGCGTTAATTTTATTTCTTAATATAAACTTAATATTTGCCCATAATTTATTATATATATATATATTCTATTTATGTTATTTTATAAGAATGGATGATTTATATTATCCAATAATTCGTTATTAATCGACAATTTAATTTTTATTTAAAAAAGGTTTTTAATGTTTAATAATTTGAAAGTTTTGAGATTTCATAACCATTTGTCATCGACTTTGTATTTTATTGCATCAATATACGTGTCTACAATTAACATTATACAATACAACATTAAATTTTTATTCCTTATTTACCGTACATAACAGATTTATAGTTTTATGCTTTATAATGATCATTGGTCCTACTATTTATTTAATCGCTAAAATCTATAACTATCGAAGCTCTAGAAGTAAGAATTTAAAATAAACTTGAGTGTTTATAACCACATAAAATTTCCATTAATAATTTGATTCTCTTACTCTACCGTATCCATCCACTCCTCTGCTAATTTACTATTGCATACAGTTGATACACATGAAAATTCCATTTTACCTTCGCGCATTTTATAGAATAATTAAATATTAAAAGCATTGCCTATAATAAGTAGAATTAGCTAAATAGGCATTTTAAATGAAAATAGTCGCAGTCACGAAAACGTATTTCACGACAGTTTAATTACTTGTGCGGTGCGCCATATGGTATTATTTCGAGAAAAAATCCGGCCACATTGTGCTCAGCCATGCATGCTATTTAAAACTCGGGACGAGCACTGAAAAGTTGCTTCCACGGCACAAGTACAACCACCTCTATCATTCATTTGCAGGGACTTCACTGGAGGTACGCTGGGCCTCGCATGGGTGGCTTCAGCTTCCGGCGCCTCTGGCGGCATTTGCGAGAGGTACAAGACTTACACGGAAACGGTGGCCGGTATGTACCAGTCGACTAAGCGATCCCTTAACACTGGGATCATCACGTTCGTCAACTACAACAGCCGAGTGCCCCCTAAAGTCTCACAGCTCACACTTGCCCATGAGATAGGCCACAATTTCGGCTCCCCGGTATGTAGCTCCAGCCTCTGCAGAGTATTAGTGAAAATAAAGTGTTTTGTTTGTAAAGAATGATGACGTTATTATCGTGCAAAGGGGATCATTGCTTTGTGCTCTGTTCCCGGAGATGTAGATTGAAAGGTCTTTATGATTGGCTACTTGATGGAACAAAATTAATAAGATGAGGACGGTTATGTCGAGAAGTGTAAGCTTATGCACAGTTGCGCATCGTTATAAAGCAAAAGCAATTTTTTCTGATATCGTTACATGAGTTTGCTAAATTTTCTCTATTTAAATACTAATTGAAACGACATTATGGCATTGATTCTTTGGTATTAAATATCTTTTATAATGCTTGTAGGGGTAATAGAGTTATGGATTATTTTAATATATGTTTGTGCATATGTATTAATGTAAATGCTAGTCATTCAGTATGGTTTCGGAATAAATCCCATAAATATTTTAAATGATGTATAATGCAGAAATAAGAGAATATTAGAGATGAGTATTGGTGCCCCTGTGTCAAAAACTAGAATCAAGGCCATTAAAAAAGTAATAAAGTGACAATTTGTTTTTCCAAATTTTTCATCTATTCTTAAAAAGTACGAAATACACGATTTAGCAAGTTAATTTTAGCCCTCGTAATACCCATTTGCATCTAGATTAAATATCCAACGCAATGTTTTCAATAGCATCTGATTGTCGGATGTCAAGCTTTTCAATGTCATCTATAACAGCAAAAATAGTCAAATTCGATGAGGAATTTGAAAAGTAATTGGTAATTCACGAGCCTATTCTTTGATATCTATATTCCAATATAAATGTGTTAATCAATAGCACGACTTCCCGAATGACTGTAAGCCCGGTGGCGTCAAAGGAAACTACATAATGTTCGCCTCGGCAACGTCTGGCGACCGACCGAACAACAGCAAATTCTCCAAATGTAGCATCGGCAATATCAGCAATGTTCTTGATGCCATTGTCGACAACAAGAAGCGCAATTGCTTCAACGCCTCGCTCGGAGCCTTTTGCGGCAACAAGATTGTCGAGGCTGGAGAGGAGTGCGACTGCGGCTACGACGACGACGAGTGCGTCGACAAGTGCTGCTACCCGCGGCAGCTCTCGCCCCTTGAGAGGATCAACAATGACACGGCCAAAGGTTGCAGAAGGAAGCACGGCGCCCAGTGCAGGTCTGTATATCATTCGGCTTTCGTTATATGCCTCACTGTACACCACGAGCTTATATTATATGCCAGCTCGAGCATCATGAAAATGGCCATTCACTTCGATAAATATTTCAATAATATTGTTTGCCACGATATGCCGATAACAAATGCATTACTAAGCATTACTCTCACTTTTATTACAAGATCACACTATTGCAAAGTGGGAGTAAGTTTGGCCTTTTTTACGCGAGAATTTTCTATACGCGGGTATTAGTGTAGCGGCGATTTTAATAAAATTAGAATTTAAAAAAGAAAAATTAGAATGATACTTTGTACTGATTTAGTAATAAAGCTTCTTCGTTAGAATTTTATAAATGATAAACACGCAGTTGATCGCTACTCTATCGAAAGTATCAACTTATGGTCATAATTATCTGTGTAATATAATAATCTTTTTAATGCTCACCTCAGTATCTCATTACTTTACGCACGAAAATGCGCATAAAGTAGTGTGTGCCACAATTTTTGAATTTTGCTTCAAATATTTCATAGCGCATTTAAGAAACCATTCGCACCATATTTGCTCCCCTTACACATCATGAAATGTACTATTGTTTTTTTTTCATTTTTCCCAATGCCTAGTCCGAGTCAAGGGCCTTGCTGCTCAAGCGAACACTGCACATTCGTCTCACTGTCGCAAAACGTCCAGTGCAAAGCAGAGTCAGACTGCAGCTACAGTTCCATTTGTAACGGGAGGAGCTCTGAGTGTCCGCCACCGGTGCCCAAGGCTAATAAAACTAGATGTAACGAGGGAACTCAGGTAAGGATCAAGCGCAGACAAATAATCAAGTATTCGAGGATACTCGTTGTTCCTTTATTTCAATAAAATCGAGGAATCAAGGAATCATCGACAATATAAATATTGAAGTGGTTTTGTTGCTTGAAATAAAAATTTACGTGACAATAAAATACTTAATAGACTGGTTATTTGACCAGCATTATTTTTATGTTAATGTAAACGATTGTAAATAAAGGGGAAATTAATAAAAGGCAATTGAATTGCAATGCTAAATGGGAAGGCAAATTGTTTATTACTGCTCGTTGCTGTTCTGTTAATGTTTGCATTTTTAAAAACCTAGTTTCATCGGTACATAACCAATGGCACATACTCTTATGCCCGGTCAATTTATCGTTGAGTAATAAAAAGCTCGAGTTTCATAATTATTATCCCAACAATAATTATTGGATTCTGTAGTATTTGAAAATTACATGCAGCTATTGTATGCGCATGTGCTTGAGAAACGACAACGCCAGGGGTTACGTGAAGCATATTGAAATAAAACTGAAGGATGAAACGATCGATTTTATTTTCAGCTGTGCATCAATGGCGAGTGCACTGGCTCGATTTGTTTGGAGTGGAACTTGACCGAGTGCTTCTTAACAAGCAGTATAATACCGAACATCGACAAGCGCAAGCTGTGCGAGTTGGCTTGCCAAAACGGCACCGACGCCTCGACCTGTCGCAGCACCAGTGAATTTGCCCATCTCGTGAACTTGGCCAAAGGCGGCATAAGCCTGCGGCCTGGTTCACCATGCGACAATTTTCAAGGCTACTGTGATGTGTTCCTCAAGTGTCGAGCTGTCGATGCCGAAGGCCCACTAGCTAGGCTTAAAAATATGCTCTTTAATGAGGACACCCTCGTCACCGTCGCCCAGTGGATCACGGTAAATTTTTCTCATACATGTGTATGCTGTACATTAATATTACATCTTTCACAATTGCCGTATTCTAGAAATTCATTGGAATAGCGCAATATCATTACGTTCATTTATTGAGCTTGATTGTTGACTGGCTTTTCAATTTTTTAAATATTGATTGTGTTTCTGCACAGGAGTACTGGTGGGCCGTATTATTAATGGGCATAGCGTTCATTATATTCATGGGTCTATTTATCAAATGTTGCGCCGTTCATACGCCGTCTAGTAATCCTAAGAAACCACCGGCTAGACACATCAGTGACACCTTAAGAAGGCCAATGAACACCCTACGAAGAATGGTAATGAAACAATTTCCTTCGTACTTTCAAGTCTAATAAGTAATCTGTAGTGGCTTCAAATTGCGCGCTACAGTAAAGTTAGAAATAGCATTTAACGTATTTAATTTATCAAAGGTAAATTAAGTAATAAGAAAGTGAATTAAAAAAAAAAAAGTATTTAAAAAGTATTTAAGGGACAAATTTATAATAAAATCGCCGTCTCCAATACTTTGTTTAGCGGCATCCGCACGGCGGTGGCGGCGGCGGAGGAGGAGGTGCTAGGAGTGTACCGCCGAGGCAAGCCGGAAGTCACGGTGGCCACGGGAACCGAGGTCAGTCCCACGGCTACAGTGAAACACGAGGGGCTCAATATTACCCCAAAGGTATGTTGTCACTCGTCTTGGATGGGATGTTCCCACGTTGGTTTACAGCAATAAAGCAGCTTTATGAATCGATCGAGTTTTGTCCTTTTATTAAATTGAGATATTGAAGTATTGTTCGCGTTGAAGCGATTTATGCATTGGCCATTTAACTATTTAGCTTGCAGAGCACATAAGCTTATTTCAATGTAGTTAACTTCGCCGTACTCTTAAGTAAATAAAAATCATTGATGCGTGAAATAAATTTCACGTAACAGTTCACGCGACAAATATCTACTGCGCTATAAGATGAACAAACTCGTGTTTGCTATAAGCTGTTTTACACATTATTTTCTCTCATTGTGAGAACTGCAACTATATATATGTATTCTTCCTGATCGCACCCTCCTCGCATTGATTGACACGTGAATCACCTCACCTGACACTATCATTATATGAGCTGCAGAGGTGAGCTGGAGCTTCATACTTTCTATTCTCTCGAAATAGAGAAGCAACCACTTAAATTTCATATCTTTCTTATTTCTTTCTTTAAACATTTTTATCATATTACAACAGAATTTTCTTTGCCATCTGCTTACGTAATGCATGCCTTTAAATTCGTTATACTGTATCGATCTTATTAATTTATCGATAATTGTTTTCAAAGATTTGCAGTTAAAAAGATTTCATTTCACACAAAGCATTGATATTAAATGCCATAATTGTGTGTTAACTTTACTATCATTAAAATGATATCTATGCGAGTAGATCATTGCTAAAAGTGAAATCGAAAGCGCATGATTATACGTAATTTGCGTAGAAATATAAATATCATCAATCTCTTGTTGAATTGTAGTTTACTTTGATTTAACTACTAATTACTAATGAACTAATACTGTTTTATTGCCAATGAAGTGTAAACTGATAGAAAAGAAAAGGATATGTTTTATTTTTATTATACAGATGTTAACGTTCATTTTCAATTGCATTGATTTAAATAATAGAAAGCATTGTAATATAATAGATTTTAGCTTGGTGCGTTATTATATAATTATTTTAAAAAAAATGTATTCGGCTTCAAAAGTAATTTTCTTGCAGAGTTGTAAATCACCTAAATTCGTCTATTAATTATTAAAAATAATTTCATTTGATGTAAATCTATTACTTTGAGAAAGTATATTCTTAATGTATGATAGATATTACACAATACAATCATATATTTTATCATCTTTTTCGATAAGGTATGAAAAATGTAATTAGTGCATGCCTTTATATATTGTCAAACGTCAATATTATTATTGGTACACTGTAACTGCTTTTACATTTTTGTATTCAAGTTCTTTCAACCATTTAGCTACATGTCAGTAAAATTCAAACATTGCCTATGCATTACCTTTAATGCAACGAGTAACAAGTGTATAATTAATTGAATAAAAACTATCTTGTTAAGCTTTGAAGCCTAATAATCCTAATGTATCGCTACTGGATAAGTTCAAGTCAAAAAGAAAGAAAAAAAAAAAAAAAAAAAAAAAAAAAACTGTAAGCGACATTATATTATGATAAGTTAAATGATGTGACGATTTTACGAGCAATTTTAAAGCCACTTTATCCTTCAATTAACTACAAGCATATTCGTTTTGAGCTCAATAAATAGTTTAAAAACAATTCTCGTTTACAAATACAATAAATAACATAGTAAAAGAAATAACACTCAGTCAGTCAATAAATATGTGCTTGTTGAGGGGTAAGACAAGGAGCAGAAGCAGAAGCGGAATGAAGATAAGTATCGATAAAGTTGAAAAGCAATTACAGTGTATGAATGTAAACAAGCGTTCGTTCAAGGGATTGGCGATATGATGAATTTGTGTGAAATTTAAACAGGATATCGCTCGGTTCCCACAGCTAGTGCGCCAGTCGGACCCAACTCATCAGCTTGCTCATCATCATCATCATCAGGCGGTCCAGGGGGCTACCCTCGTGGCAGCGCCTCTCACAACCATCACTCCGAGTTGTACGCTGGTGCCTACTCGGGTGGCGGGGGAGGTGGTCGAAGCTCAGCTTACGAGATGAGGCATCACAAGGTCTGACAAGCTTACCAGTAACTGCTTGGAGGAGCTTCGTTTCCCGCGTGAGCCGCAGTAGCGGCAGCAACAGTACCAATACCAATAATACCAATAGCACGCGGCTTCTACCGTGAGAACATTAATTAAACCAGATGTTGATAATGTAACATAAACTTTTAAAACCGAAACATATAAAAGAGCTCGACCTTTGGCTTTTCATTCGAGTGGTTCTTCTTGCCAGTAGGATATTTGCGTCGACACTTTAGTCTTACTTAAATAAAAGGTCCTCGCAAGTCGGTATCTCAATTATTTACGGGCCTTTTAAATAAATGCTATTCCGAAAGGAAAACAAGGCTCTCTAAATAAATTTTAACAGTGTACGAATGGTGCTCCTTTCTTTTCTCGCCCTTCTTTTATCGGTGCACAGTGCACACCATTATGAACAAAGTTATATGTTTTTTGTTTCTTTCAAATTACAATATACGTTTAGCGTGTTTTCTAAAAAATTGTAAAAAATAGAAAGTACATTTCATTTTATATATTTTTAACGCACACGGATAAATTAGTCATTTTAATTTTACTGTATTGTTTTATGCATTTTCGGCCATTCCTGCTGTTGTTTACTTATCAAATGTAAGCTAAATTTTCTCGTGATTGTTTTATTTATTTTTTTTTTCTGTTCTTTTTTACATTACTAGATAAAAGAATAATTCACAAACTTTCAGTCGGTTTTAACTCACCGTCTATTGAAGATTTTCCTTCGTGTCGCCGATTGTTATTATCTTGTGGGACATGTATCTTAAATCGAAAATTAAGGATCGGGAACATTAGTTTATAAAAAAATCTAGACAAACGCTTAATTAAAAGATATTTAATGTCTATCGATAAATTTTATCATATTTGATGCTTTCCCTTATTACTTACTATAACGTATTGTTGAGAAAAAAGAAATTAGTGTCTTTTCTAAGGGACTGCGAACTCTCTCGTTGTTGGGGTTAGCGCGAATCTAAATAATGAGTTGTGTTATAAACATACACTAATTCTAGAGAATCATTGTCCCAACGATTATAGTCATTGCCTATATATTCAACAGTTATTCTTTTACAAGTAGACTTTTATTATCTGTCACTATAGTGTATATTCAACCATGACGAAGTAGGACAAGCTCATTGATTATTGTTGTTATTGTGCTACTAATAATTTTTTAAATACTACTATTTCATTCCACTTGATAAACTTGTTCTGGATTATCGGACATTGAATATGAATTTTTCTTTTTATTACAAACTTATGCAACAAGCAATTGTCAATTAGTGAAATTTTGTTTATTAAAAAGATTTTACTGCCCTAATAAATGTAGTATATGAAAAATTTAGCTTGTACAACAATTTGAGTGCAGATTTTTTAAAATAGTTAAATTGTTTGTCATTGCACTGAAAACCACTTTTAAAAATACTTATTATTTATTAATTTCAAATTTACATTCTATTTTAATAATATTATCTTATAGTAAATGAATAAATTATTTTATTTCTATTAATAAAATACCAATAAGACTTTTTATTGCGACTTTTAAATTTAAAACTATACATATATATATATATATATACATATACATATCTTTTGATTTTATTTATTTAATATGATATTATATACAATAAATTTCTCATATTTCTTCTTATTACTTAATAACTGTATTTTGAAAAGCACCTAAATGCTATACTATAAAACGTAAAAGATAATTAATTATACTAAAATATTATGCAAATACCGTTATAAATAAATATAGTTAATTTAAGAATTCCATGCTTATTATTTTATATAAATATAGCAATGCAAATGTGTCGATCAATATTAAAAATATAAATTGAAAATCATAAAAAATCCAAATATAATGAGAACAAATCTATCGGTGTTTATATTTTCTGTTTGTAATGCGTGTTACGAACAGAGGAAATAAGATTTGTCCAAGCTGGCTCGAAGGACTAATTGAATGAATATTTTTCCGTTTAATAAGCGATAAAATATGTAGGTAGCATAGATATTTCCTTGACCTACTTTATGGTCAAAATTTACACCTCTTGCTTATTGGCAGATTTCAATTATCTTCTTTTTTCTTTGTATAAGAAAGTATACACGCACAATATTTTTTTTTTTATCTCTACTAAGTTTTTAGGCTTATCGGATTATTTTTTAAAGAATAATTAATAAGATTTTCCAGATATGATCAATATGCAATTTCAGCCAATTTATACGCTAAGATCTCAGGTGGTCATTTGAATATGACTGAAATGATTTTCCTTTTTATGTATTTTAATGATTTTATCTTTTTGGATGCGCAGTATTTTTGTAAGTGTTTGTCTTTGCGATCTGCCAAAGCAAAGCTGTAGCAACATTACCAAACTATCCAGGTCATTTTCTTGATCTCTGTACCATTATAAAATAATATTTAAAAAAATATGTATAATTAATTCTTACGATTTAATTTTTAACAATTTAAACATACATTTAAAGTTAAAAATTTTGGCTGAATGAGAAAAGGTAATAAACGCGACAAATAAAAATAAAGTCGCAAAGCAAATTGATAGTGATATTAAAATTTGACTTATGATTATATTAATGGTTTTTGTCACTATTGTCGATAAATTAGCAATGTAAATCTTGATTATATTTAGTTAAATATTGCTAATAATTGAACGCGTCTGTGACGACATTTGTAAGTTATACATATCTATATACATATACATATATATATGTGTGTGTGTGCGCGTGTGTGTGCGTATGATTTGCGCGTATGCGCGCCAGTGTGTGTCCGTGTGAAGAACTCGCCCATGTATGAGTGTGTGTGTATATAGATAAAGTAGACTTTATGATCTATAATAAATGAGAGGGCTTTCGATCGACTTTTAATGCACTAGAAAGTAATCTCACGCATTTAGATGATCTGTGCAATGTAAAACAGCATTATAAAATTACAATTTTAAGGCTGATCAAATTAGAAACGAAACGTACTCTTTTTTACATATATTTTAAATTCTTACATCTTGTAATTTTTATATACAAATTTCAGTAGTACATTTTTATTTATCTTGAAAGTTACGCGCAAAAAGTTAACTATATGTCAGATATCTTGGATTTGTTTGTCCAAGCTATTTTATTTTAATATTGCTTGACGTTAATAAATAAATGTTTTATGATTGAAGAAAGTTTTACAGTATGCCTTAAAAAATAAAGATTAATTTTTTTAAATAAAATTAATATCTGAAATACGGAAAAGAAAATCAATAATTCCTTGAAAATTCAATGATGTAAGAATTGCCGCAAATGATAATGTTCATATATTAATGTATATGAATCAAATACGTGTTAGTACTGTTGGCATTTTAAGATGCTTAATCGTTAAATATGTAATTACTTATGAACAAAAACAATGTTAGAATTTTAATTCAGTTAGATATAATTTAAAGACAGACTCTAGTGAAATTCTTTTGCGGTGTACTTTATTAAATAGCAAGTAAATGCTTTTTTTATAGATATTAATAAACATTTTATAAATACATTGTTGAGTATTTATGTCAAAAATACACTTTACTTGTTGAAATTGTCGACTTAAGGAACTTTTACTCGTTATCATTACAATTAATAAAGATCTTTTACAAGTCACTTTAAAAATTCCCAATAATATTAGAAGTTAAATTCTGAATAAGAAGCAAAAATAATATATATTATAAGAACTTTTAGTTAAGGTTAAAGATTTAAAATATAAGTATTACTATAAGGATTAAATCTAATCTTATAAAGATCGATCAAACAAAATTTCACTAAAGTCTAGTTTTAATCTAAAAAATACATATGTTGTTTTATTCAGGGTGAAAAACAACTTTCTTTTTAATTAATTAAGCTCTTTCGTGTTAATACAGCCGCGCACTATTTCACTGTTTTATTCTTGAGAAAACCTTCGATATATATTCGAATATAATAGTAATTTTTAATTGACTGGTTAAGCGTTCTCGAAAGAAGCATCTCTGTGACAAATTGCATTGATTTTTCTGTTCGGCGACTGCGGAGACACTCGATCGATCGAAATTCGAACTCTCAACAGTGTACATCAGAGCCAAAAAAGAGACGAAGAATAGATAAGAAAAGCATTAATAATTGCAAGACAGAAAAGCAAATTGAAACAAATCGTGAGAAAAGCCGACAAGATTTTTACGACTCACGGAAATGTACAATATTAATGATGGCGCAATGTGATTTCTAGGCAATGTGACAAAGTTTGTGCGCAATTGTAGGGGAGAATGGGATAATGTAAAGTTATAGGAATTATAATTGAACAAAAAGACACAGAGGTGAGAAAGCAAGAAAAGAGAGCAGAATGTGTATACCTTTGTATATAGATTGATATTATACATTATAAGTAAATAAATATATAAATAAATTAATAAATATTTGTATGCATACACGAACTTTAACATTCGTGCACGTATATGTATATTTACATTAAAAATGATAATATTACAACTACAAAAAATAGAAAAGCGAACAAGAACAAAAAAATAAATAAATAAATATTTGTTTTTATATCAGATCTGTATAATAGCGAATGTATTATTCTGTATTTTGTATGCAGAGTGAATGGTTAAATGAATATGTACACAAATAAGATTGAATATTCAACAAATTGTAAACTTCAAAACGTTTATTTAAAATGTTCGCGCGATTGATTTCATAAGCGTTAATATATTAGCGAGAATCTTTTCAATTTCACATAAAGATGAAACAATGTTAGAATATATGGCATGTTTCTCGAAACTTTAATTTACTACTTCCATAACAGTTCGATTCAATCGTTAATCATTAAATGCCAAATAAAAACATGACGACTTTTTCAGCGTTACGCTTGAACGTCAGCGAGGTAATTAAGTAACTTTAGCAAAGAAATTTTAAACTTCGAGTTATAGAAAAAGTATACTTAGCCGTAATGCTTTTCGAGTGAAGGAATTGGATATGATTTGATCGTTTCTATATGAAACACTGCCAAATAATAAAACATTTTTTAATCAGAAAAATAAAAAGGGACGTAACAGCTTCCATTTAATTAGTAAAGTGACTGCCATGAATTTTTGTAATAATATTTTGCTCAAATCTCAGTATAAAAAATTTTCAAACTATGAAATGAAAGCTCTGTAGATAATAAATAATAACACAATTTTATGCGATATTATTAGAAACAAATTCCCAAATAATCAGTTGATTTTTTTTATTTTAATGACTTTTTTATTCTAATGTTATTTCAAAACTAACAAATCAATTGAATGTATTTTCGTGATGTTACTTCAGAATATAAAATTTAATTAAGATGACATTCAATACAAATGCTCAAAATGAAAATGTTGCAAACATAAGTTGTAAGGTTAAGTATTGATTATAATTGCTAAAATTTTTAAATTTTCATTCGGATGTCTTATTAAATTTATTCAGCTTAAAAATATATAAATTGTTCAAAATTTTCATCATATATATAAATGATTTTAAAGATTTGAAATTATTTAATATGGTTTGTATTATTAATAATAAATAATTATATAAACAACACATGCAAAAAACTGTACCTGTTTATATATATATTTATATATATGTAAATACTAAAAGTTAGCAATGACATATAAAACTGTTTATAAATTATCACAAAAAATTCTTTTATATATTTATTACAAATTAATTAATTACTTTTATTATTTTTAAACTTTTCTGTATTGTTATAAGAATGAAAAAAAAATCCTATTCGATTGCCTTCGTATATAATAATTAATTTAAGTTTTAATAAACGTTTTTACTTTAACAAAACGTGAACAATTTTGAAAATTTATGAAAAATTCTCATAATCTTTCAACCATAAAGATTTTCTTATTATTTTGTCATATCTATACAAACTATTAATATTTACTTTCTTTATTTATTATGGACTATCATTTTCTTAAAAATAAATATATTTTTACTAAAAACTATTGCAATAATGATTTGTCACCGAAAGTGACATAAATTGATAAATTTATTTACATAAAATTTAAAAATTATTATTAAACAATTCATATCATATTGTCTATTTTTTCTACAATTCTAAATTTTTAATACAGTAGTTGGTGTTGTTCATAATTTATCAATTATATGTTATAAAAATGAAACATTAGTGTTTGAAAAATATAAATTTTCACAGCTAGAGCTTTTCATATTTCAAACTTAAGTTTGCAACTATTTCAATTCAATCAATTATTTGTTATACTACAATCGACTTTTCCAATTCATTTATGTATACAGTTTTAAATGAAAATTTAGTAATTTTCACATTTATTATCTATTTAATAAGATTATTTGGGCCAATTTCCTTCAAATGAAATTAATTAGACTTTCATTTTGACTTAACAGCAATTTTAATGGGGGTTAGAAGAGGGGATAATCTATTCATGATCTTCAATAAATCCGAACCAAGGCAGGATTCTCTTTATAAAGTGATATAATCGCTTATTCATGCGTGCGGATGTTACAAAATGCAAAGAAATCCTCTTGACCTGTAATAAATGTGTTTAGGTTTCATCTTTGCAATCTTAAAGTGAGGATTACATTGTAGTTTAGTAAAGGTGAAAAATAAAAAAAGTAAAAATAATCAATTTATAAAGCAGTTCTCACATTAAAGTTGCATATTTTCTGTAATGAGATGCACTACTCTATCAGTTGTATATATTATCAGAGAAGAGGGAAGCGAGATAACAAAGAGGTGGAAGAAAAAAAGAGTTAAAAAAATTATATTTTTTCTATCAATCCAAAAAATATCGTGACTTATCAGTATATTTCCACATTTTATTTTATATTTTGGATTTGTCGTTACGATTAAATTGCGAGCGATGTTTCTTAAGCTTCGATACTTTCTTTTATAATTAAAATTCAGAATTTTCAAATAAAATTATTTCGACATTATAACGATCCGGTAGCATTTATTTTTTTATAGTAAAAGTACATATTTGTATTTTATATGATAGCAATGTGTTGATAAATATAAGTTTTTAAATGCGAATAATATATAATTTTGTCGTTTAATTTTCACGTACCTACAATAATAATTACATGAAATATAACACACTGACCAATTGCCTGAGTGTAGCGTCGGACTACTTTTCCCTTTTTCCGAAAATAAAGTGTTTAGAACGTGGGGCGTGTATTAAGAATATTATAAATGAAATATGATTGTGAATATCTCTTGTGTTACGTTAATGTGATTACAAAACATTGTAAAAAATTAAATAAAGCATACATTTTACATTTAAACAATATTTAATATCTAATATTTAATACCAGATTTTTTATTCGAATTTTCATTTAATAATTTGTGATGATAAGTGTAATTAATTTTTCCGTAAAACTTGTTTATAATTTAGATATTTCTTTTATAAATTAGAAAATAATGTTGAAACAATTCTTTAGATAAATTTTTATATTTATGATAATTTTATATTAATACCAAAGCAAACAATTTAAAATAAATTTTATAATTTGTTTAAAAAGGTTTTAAATTAAATAAATGTTAATACAAATGCCATTGGTGTGAATAATATATAAAGTTTAATACATATAAATTAAAATACAATTAATGTATTTTTATAATTAAAAATTAATTTGCATTAAAATTTACTCAATTTACTGGATTTTTATTTCTATTATAAAAATTATATCTAAATTGTGTATTTAGTTTTTTCATTTTCTTCTAGTCCATTGCAATTATAATTTCATAATTATAATAAATTCTAACAGTTGGTATAAAAATCTTAAACAAAAACTTTGCAATGCAATAATATATATTAATGTAACTGTGTATTAGTTACTAAAGAATGCGAAGTATTTTATTTTAATTAAGTGTATTGAATAAAATTCTAATTAAGTTGTATATTACAATTGAGAATAAAAAAAATTGATTTATATTTATTGAGTATAAAATTGAAAACAAAACTGAGATGGTAGGCAGATTCTCAGTTTTATACAAATTAATTAGATAATTAAATTATTTTCAATGAATTTTTGTCGTAAAAGCAGGTAGGTACTTCAAAGAGCTTTTATCTATTTGTACATTCTCTATAAATATTCGATTTTTTATTATATCTTTAATAATATAATGAAATTTAATAAAAGAATAAAAAATTCCTTCCAATGGAAAAATCTTAGGACTTATTATTAATATTTTATAAGTAGTTCGAATCTAGATAATAAAATCTTCAAATAGCTTTGTCGGCTCAAATATTTTAATCGATATTTTCTACAGTATAATAAGCTACAAGATCAATAGCACAGAAAGCATAGCAATCAAAAGTCCAACTCCAAAAACTATCTTAATCTTATAGACAGCACAAACTTTGTATTGATTCCTCTTACATCTTAACTACAATGTGCAAACGTTGCAAAAACATGAAACTGTGGTCTATGGTGCCATATTATACTTTAAGAAGAAAAAAAATTGATACAATTACGATTAACAGAATTTATAAATTTATAACTCTTGGTTACTTATTGTTCAAAGTTAAATATATTGGTGCAGCTTATATATATTTAAATTCTACATTATTTGACCGAAAAATTAGAAGAAATTATGGTTAAAAAAATTTATATTTTGCTTTAAATATTTTCACACCTTTTAAAAAGAAACATTGTATGGAAATAAAGTAAAAACATGGAGAAAATTTCTTTTGCTGATGCCACTTTTCCGATGTCAATGATTAAATTACACAAATTACTAGAATATAATTAATAATAATAATAATAATAATAATAATAATAAATAGTAGGAAATACATAATAGGTAGATTTATTAATGTGTATACCTCGTAATTATATATTTGGATACATTTTATTTATTAAATTATGTAAAGTTAATTATGTATTTGCTTAATTTCATCTATTTTATTCGTCTTTTTTTTCAATACTAAAAATATTGATATTTCGCTACATATTATTTAATTCTTCTTTTATATATTCAATTTTTTTTAAATTTATTTTGTAGTAGATTTTACAAAATGTAATAATGTCGTAAAGATTTGTTAAAATTAGTTGATTTATATTGTATTAAAAATAGAACTAAAGTGATATATATTTAATATCATGCTTCTTTTATTTACGGATTGAAAATATCTGAGAAATACTTGATATTATTTATGAAAAATTTGTATTACATTTAATACCAAGTTAATATTAATTTTTTGTCTAATTAAATCTTTAAGTACAATATATATTAATTCGGATAAACTTTGCAACGTACACCTAAAAAGAATTTTAAACATTAAGTTTATATAATAAATTGCAATCGAAAACGTAATATAACTCTTCGTCATATCACAATATGTTTATCAAAACAAAAGTACAATTGTTGAATACAAGTAGATCAATTATCATAAATTAGGTTATATTACATTTTTAATCAATAACATTAAAATTAAATTTCTTTATAAAATGACGTTTTTTCTTATAATCAATATTTATAATTGAATTAAAAACAAATTTCATATTTTAGTAAGGAAGAATTTTTTAGATAAACCTAAAATGTATAATACTTGTGCTCGATATATTTATACTCAAACTTCCAAGAATACTTATTATTTTTGCGTTTAAGATTTAATAAATAAAAATAAGAAATTGAATGCTAAAATAAACTACAACATTATATATAACAAGAATAATTATTAGCCTAATAAAATTATAAACTTTTTATTAAATTTTTATTTCATAAACTATTGTAAAATAGTTATATAGTAGATTTACAAAAGTGCATAAGTAAATTGTAATACAAATACTACATTATAAAGTGCTTTTATATTATATTAAAAAATGAAGATGAGATTAAGTTGATTGCTCGTGATAGTAATGACGCTAAATACTGAAATGATTATTACTAATGCATAATTTTATGTTTGGCTTCATACACGTAGGTACTCATTAGTCTCAATTAATACTAAAACCCACTGATACTTTGAAAACATGCCACTTTCGCCATGATCAGCTATAACCACAGGATTCATAATATTTTTAACTAAGGTTGAGCATGCTCTAGTTTATAGACATCGTGATAGGCATTCCGAATAAGAGCATAGGGGAAGCAGCTCTCGAGTAAATCCATTGTAAGAAATGGAGACTCCTGCACAATTTGATCGAGCAATAGGTAGACTGATTCTCTGTTACGAATCGCTTCTTTGTCGGCCTCCTGACCAAGTCTCAGTAAACTCGAGGATGCCAGGGCCAAGAATTCCTTCATTCTGTCCTCGATATCGTTTTGTCCACAACTTGTGAAGAGAGCACCAAACACGTTATTAATAGCAGTAGCCATACAGTGAATATTATTAGAATGACCCTCGAGAGAAGCTCTGTAGAAGGAATTTTCATTGCGAGCCAACTTTGGAATGGAAACTGCCACGAATACCATAAGGAGACAAACTAAAATGTGTTCGTCTTCATCAACTTCGGCTTTTTGGCTCTTGAGTGCTGTGGTTAAGGTCGGATCGACCTTGCAAGTCAAACCAGCTGCAGACGTCATTTCTGAGACAACTCGCATGGGATCTCCAGCTGGTAGATGGTGCCTAAAGTCCAAAATGGAGCTCAGCAAAAATGGTATTCTCTCCTCTAATACATCAACTAGGGCACTTTGTGCCAATTGTCGAAAACTTAAAATGACACCGATAATCGTAACTCGTTGAAGAACATTGTCTACGTGTTGCAGTTTCTTAAATTGCTCTTTCATCACTTCAGGTTTGTCGAAGTTCGTCCTGAGAGAAATAAGAACATCCTTGTTATTAGCAACGAGCTTCTTCAACTCCTGCACTTGGCTTGATATGTGCCACATAAGCGTTTCATTAAGCATCTTCATGCCATACGGTCCAATGAGTTCAGCAAGTGCTCTAAGTTCATTTATATCAGAGAATTCTTCAGCATTAAAAGGAATAGATCCCTCCACTGACAAACTGACAAAGGATCTTTGATTAGGAGAGTAACATATATTACCAGCACTAACTCGTCTTAATAAAACTTCCGAGTACCACTGTGTATATAATGCAGCTATAGTCTTTTCTCCATGACTGTCCAAAGCTTGAGTTTGTTGAAGAAGTGCATTATTAAAAACTCTAGTAATATCTATGTGTACATAGTTCTCTACAGTTTGCAGTACATTCATATACGCTCTAACACTTACAAACAATTCAGATGGCTTAGCAATAACATTAGTATCAGCATCAAACATTACCATACCTACAAGAGATCTAGCAAATCGAGTCTCAAGATGTTGATGTAAATATTCTCTAGGTGCAAATGTATATTCCCAAACATTAATTGTAGGACAATAATTTATAGCGTAACATAATTCTGTAAGGGCCATGTGTAGCTTATCCATTGTTGTTAATTCCTCCCTAGTTTTTCTGTAACTCTCGAATCCTGGTTTACGTATTTCTAGAAGATTTTTCTTATTCTTATCTTTTTTCTTTCTGTTAACAACTTGTGAAATTAATGCGGCACAGTGTTTTGGCAATAGTTTATCGCTCATATTGCATTGTTTATCGCAAATTGTGGTGATGATATTTTTGGCTTCTTTAGACATTTCATCAAGAAACATATTTACTACCGATAAGCTTCGCTCTCGTATATGGTGCCGCTCTTCAGGGCACAATTCATGCGTACAACTTTGAAAGTGACTGCAAATAAGTGGAAAAGCAACGATATAACGATTTTGAGCTGGAAATTCCAGGCACATATGAAATTGATCTTCAAAAATTTTACTATAAAAACAGAAAATAGACAAATCTGACATTTCCACCAAAACGTCATCGAGACTGTCTACCATTTTTGTATGGAAAATAGTTGTATCCATGAAAGATGCTAATTCTCTATTATCTGCTAATTTCATGCTACTTTTAGCAATTGATAAATATGCTTGTAATCGAAACCAATCGAGCCTGAATGGTCGAAAATCAAATAATTCATTATCTTCTACTTGCTTAACCGTTAAATTTGCTATTGTAGAACATATATCACTTAATATTGCACCTTCTTCTTCTGGACAAATTGGAAGATTTTGGATTATTTGATGCATTGCTGGTGCATCGAAACCTGATAAAAACTGAACATAGTATCGCTGTAAAACCTAAAATTAAAGATGAACTATAAGATATTATCACATAAGTATTAATAATAAATATATATATATCAAATGATTATAAATTTGAACAAGTACTGTATCTACCATTTCATCAATTGTATATGATTATTTAAGGAAATAGATATTTATTCTAACCTGAGAATATTTTCTCACTAAAGCTCTCAATTCCTCACAATGGAACAATAATTCAGGTAGCTGTCGATCAACTAAATCTTCTCCACCTCTCCCTTTGCCTTTTCCTTGATTTGGAGGATTATCTCCATGCCTTAAAAGCCATAATACTTCATCTCTAGCGTGCGATAATCCCATCAATACAAGAAGTACCTTGGGACCAAGAAGTCCTGGTTGATCTGTTAAAATTAAACCTAATTCTTTTAATGCTGTTCTTAAGAATTTTCTTCTTTCTCTATGCTTATATCCTGCTTTTTGGACTGCTTGATTATAACACTCTTTAACTTCTGATACGCGTTTCCCATACCCTTTAATGCTCTCAAAAAATGATTGTACATATTGATGAATGTATATAACCTCATCTCTGAAAAGTGCCAAAACCCAGCCGGATTCTAAAGCCGTAGTCCATAATTTACTCGGCTGCTCCTGATTAAGAACATTATGACAAAGCGTGAATCCTAAAATGATCCATCTTTCAATTCTATCCAAACTTAATGTTTCACAAGACATAGTATCTGTTGCTGCTGCTTTCAAAATTTGACCCGGACTACCAACCAAACTTAATTTTTGATCGGTTCTCCAAGTATCCGCCGACGAATTTCTACCAGGATATATAGGCCATAATGAAATCAAAGCATTCTTCAAAAGTTTTGCATGTGGTACAAATTCTTCTGAAAGCTTTTTTAATGGTGCATCGTAATCCATAATCATTTGTCCAAGACGAGGAAAACTAGGATCTGACTGGCTATGTACCATTTCATGGGCAGCGTTAAATAGTCCAAGAACAGCCTTACGATCTTCAACTCTGGATAAAAGAATCATCAGACTTATATAAATAATAACTAAATCTAAATAGCCCTTTGTCAAATCGAAATTCACTGTGATATCCATGTACACTCCACAGGCATCGATTGTTGTCAGAAGTTCGCAAACATTATCCTTGAAATCAAGCAAGTCAACAAATGTATAATAATAGAGCGACAGTGACTTGATGATTTCATTACGTAGATTTGTGATTGTCTGCAGACTTTTTATATCAGTGTTCGGAAATTTTCTAACTATGGTTTTTATAGAAGATTCAAGTGTTTTATCGGAAAGAAAACCAGGTTTGGATTTTGCATCGCCGCAAGCTTTTTTAATGTTATAAATACGAGTTAGCATGCCAATACCTCTGTCATTAAGAATCATCAGTTTTTCAGCCAATTTTTGCTGGCTAGGACTTATAGGTCGTGCCATGGCTTATTTCTACAGTGCACCTTTTTTTACTCGATAATGCCCTCGAGTCTTCGCTAATTTCTTACAAGCTCATAATTTTAGTATCGTAATGTCCTGTACAATTTTACACTGCAACATTTGATGATGTGACCCCACCCCCTCCAAATCGAAGATGTTTCCTTTCCAAACGTCTCGGTCCAACTCCCCTGCAAACAACGAAGGAAAAATCATGAATTCAACTTATACGCCAATTACTGTTTGAATCCTTTGACACTCACTCATATTTTTACTACTAAAGAAACATGGTAAATCTGGCATATAATCAATCCCTAACAAGTCACAGACATCTAAAGTCAATTTAGGTTAGGAATGTACACTGTACACATTACCTATAAGCATAGAACTTTTAAACACACACTTCATGTTCTATGGTATATTATTAACTCAAATCATGCATATGGCTTTGATTTATTGTATATTTATTTATTGCTGAATGTGAAAATAAATTATTTTTCACAGTCGCAATCCTTACGCTACTTCCTCAATTTCCAACTATTTACCACTATTTTTATTCCCCCGTCAGTCTATTTCCTTCCGTCCCCCACGCTTATTCACCATTTACTCACACTATGTCTTCCCTCTCTCCGCACTCGCTCTTCCACACTCCGCCTCTCTCATAATTTTACTCCATTTGCCTTGCATATACGTATCTCACTAATAAATCCTTATCTACAAGCACCATTTCTAATCTCAGAAAATTATAATTTAAATAAATAAAAGTAAAAGGAAGAGGAACAGTTGATCTACTCTACATCATTTTATTAAAGCAATTAGTTACACTGCCTCATTAATAATTCATTAATCACTAATGCATTAATAGATTTGATGGTGATAAAATAGCATGATAAATAAATATTGTAAAATAATCAGCTACGTGAATGGTAAAATTAAACACGATAACGAAAAATAATTATTTTAGGAAAATTGATTGCGGAGTACAAGTAATGTAATTCAAAATTTATTTATTTATTACGATACAATTGTATTTACTCTTTATATTGCAAGGTTTTGACATATTTAAAAATCTTCAAATATCTACTATAATTTCGACGTATTTTATAAATAGTAGAACTTGCTTCTGTCACTTTATAATTAATTTATAGGTAAACTATATTTGCATTTATCGAAATAGTTCAATCATATTTTGATAGCAGAAAAACTTCAAAATCTCGGAGCAGATGAAATAAAAAGCTTGCACCATTATTTACGGATATTACAAATATTTAAAGAGTAATTATGTAGTAACAAATGAATTCATACTATATCAGTATTATTAATTTTTTAAATATTGTCAATACATATAAATGTTCTTATAAATATAATCCATGTAAGTAAAAGGCGAGAGTTGTGAAACTTATATTTATTTATTTTTTTTTTGAGAACATTTTATAGTACAGGTTCAAAATATTTACGAGACGAGCAATAAAAATCATGTATTTTAGAAGTGAGAAAAGTCATGGTTCGCTAATATAAAAAAGGTCGTGACTAGAGGGCTGATTTATAACTGTTTTGTCGGTCTATCTGCCTTTGATTTTTTATAATCATTTGTTTCACAGAGTACAGCATCAACATTTAGAAGAGAAAGTAACCTCGACATCTGTGAAAAATAATCAGGACAGAGAGACAACGAGGAAACAAAACAGAAAGCTAATTTAGCCGATGCAGATTAACTAAAAAACCGTTTTATCATTTTTAATTAAATTAAAACTGTTTGAACCTTGTTCTTTTAGTTCCGTTATATGTTATATATTTTACCAATGTTGCCTTTTATCAGTGTCGGCTACTTTCCAATTCTTACTTACTAGCTTACTCACTTCCGTGTATATTATATCACTTTTCTATTTTTTATGATGTAAAAGATTTTCAGAATAATTAATTATAACTTTTAAGAATGTATTAAATTTGACTATTTTTGACTCTATATGGATATGTAGAAAATGATAAATAGCGATACAGAAACACGTAAAAAAGAAAAAATGAACTAAAACTTGAACAATAAAATTAAAATAATAACCAAAGTCATAAAAATAATATTTTAAATTTTATAAATTGTCATAGCATTATTCATACAGTTTTTTCAATATTCTATTAATGATACAAAATAAAGATGACAATAAGGTGCTATGGAAGTGAACTAATGTATTTATGGAAACAACTTATGAAAGCTCTATGAATACGTTCACATAACGTAAAATTGATATTTTGGTTAGTGGTGTTTGAATAAATAAAAATCTATTCAAATAATATTTTACAGTATTTACAGTATTTACATATGCGTGTATCTATTCACATATAATAGGATATAAAATGCATCAGTCCTCATAAATTTTAATCACACGTGTATAACACCAATATACGTATTTATATATTTAATACATATATCATATATGTTTTATATGTTAAATATCAAAATACATATATTAATTTACAATATATCTAGTATATGTATCAATAGTTATTAACAAAATAATAACCTTATGGTATTATGATAAACGAATAAAGTACATTATAGTTTTACTGTTATTTTAATTTCCAAGCATAAACACTACCCAAACAATTAATTATTACGAATAGAAAAAAAATACTTTTAAAGATTACAATTATTAAGATATTCATAAATTAAAGTTTTATTTATTTTTAATATTATTTACAATGAACATATTATATTTATTTAGGTTTGAATTTTGTATTTAAAAATTCGTTAGACTGCGAATTAATTAAACAAGAAAATTTATTATTAAGCATATTTTAAATTCGCTAATAAAAATTGCAAGACAAGAAAGTAAAAAAAGTATATTTTTCTTAATAATTAATTTATTTTATAAAATTTCAAATATAATTAATTCAGAATAAATTTACTATTTTAGACTTATTATTGTTATGTCAGAAAATTTACAAATAATAATGGCAATAATAAGTATTTAAATGGTGTGAAAAAATGACATTGATAAATTAATCATAATCATATGCAGTTCTTTAAAATTTCAAACAAATTTGCAACTTTTTAATTTGAATTCATGTTTGGATAATTTATTTATAATTTTCTCGCAAGAAATTAGCTGAAAAGGTTTGCACATACCATTTGATGCTAATATAAAAGCAATTTATACATATATTTTTATAATTACAAATAATGCTTATAACATGAATTTTGAGATATTTTTATAGTTTGATCAGTGATTGAAGATAATCTTTATTTTTTTCTGAAGAAAAAATTCTGGGGATATTACGATGATTAGTTATTACAAACTATAGTTGAAACTTAGTAAAACTCATTCATTTATAAAAATTTGTTTTATTTATAAATTATTGAATATAATATTGTTTTGTTTAGGTAGTCAAATTCAAGCACCTATATTTATTTTATTCATT
>JAPYYT010002771.1:0-15833 GCA_030522565.1 Ceratosolen corneri | reverse complement strand
ATATAGGAGCTCATAAATTTTAATAATTAGCTAATAATAATTGATATATAAAAAGAGCTCTTGGGTATATTGTTTATTTATAGCCTGAGCAATAGCCTTGTCTGATATATCAATTATTTAAATTTATGTATTTAAATTTAACCAACCCTGTTTGTCCGTCTGTTCGTATATCTGCTGTCTCTTTTTATCTCTCTATCTTTATCTCCCCCTCTTTCGGATTGCCGATTTATTTTAATGTTTCCATTTTTCTTTTTCAGCCATCATTACTATTATTATGCAGTACTTAGATTTATTGTACAGATTATAAACCTAATTGTAAAATTTAATCGTTATGTTTAACATGCTCTTACGACCAATATATATATTGAGAAATTTTTCTTTTCTCATTAATTATTGTAGAGTATAATTAATAACTCATTGCATTTATTCTTTTAGTTTTACGTTTAATTTTGACATTCTATATTTCTGTCAATACTTGTGTCTGACAGAAGTATTTACGATATTTTTTAATAATTCAAATCTTAAAATAGAATTTATCTCAATATATTAAAATAGAATGTCTGATTTTGCATTATTAGAAAAAAATTATTAAAAAAAATACTTATAAGATTTTATTAACGAAATTTAAAAAAAAAAAAAAAATAAAGATTTTTATGACTACTATAAGGACACGAAATAATAATAAATTAGATTGATACTAAGCACTTCAATTAAAGCGTACCATACCAAATGCAACTTTAACATTCTATATGTATTATTACAATTTTTGCAGACGAGCCACACGAACATTGAAAGCGATGATAAAAATGATAAAATGATAGTTTTCGATGCAAACCAAATATTTCTCTATTCTTTCCAATTCTCCCCTTTTTCAATGTCAATTTTCCCTTAATCTCAATATACTCATTCCACGTTAATATAGTAGCAGTTCCAGCTTTTATAACAGTTTTAATTAAACGAAAATTATATCATTCCACACATTATAGCTGCGAGCAATTCGCGGTTTTGGATATACAATCTCTTTGTTTTCTCTATGCTTCTATGCAAGTGTATACACTTGCAGGCACGCACATGCATATAACGATACATGTTTATAATTGCGACGCCGACAGGAGGTACAAACAAGAGAGTTGAGGGGTGGGTGATGGGGGCAGGAGGTCGCGCGAGCGTAAAGTTTTTAATGCCCGTACGCACAAGCGCCGAGCGCATTATACTTTTCCCACGGCTCATTTTAATTGCATCGTTTGGATTCTCTTGAGTGTGTGTAACGCGAGGTTGTTGGTTCGCGTGAATGCATTGCGCGCTCGCTAAATAACAGATGAATTTGCGGGTGCTGAGAGAGGGGTTACTGTTTATAGCTATCCTCGTAATATTTTCTCCCGGACTTATATATGTTTTTTATTTATGTGAAATTTAATAACAACATTGGCAGCAATGCAAATGTGATTAAATCATAATTGTCTTATGTAGTTGAAAGTAATGGTGAATGATCGTGAGACGGATGCTGAATCGTAGTTGCCGTTGCTAATTTCGACATGTGTAAAAAAGTAATTAATATTGAAGATTTTCTAAATTCTAATTATGTATGCTCTCACTTAGAATAGGAGGTATATTATAAGTATAACTGCTTTTATTATAAATGGTTGTTTAAATTCAAACATAAATATACAATAAGTAATTCAAGTAAATGTATGTAAAGGCAACACCCAGACGCACACGTGAGCATTCATACACGAAGGCCAGCGCACAGATATCATATATATATATATACATTACGCTCATTTTTGAGCTTTAATATTTGATGCTTATGTTGTGAAATTAAGTTTTTCTTTCTTTTTTAAACATCGCAATACCATACAGTTATAATTGATTTCCGTAAATTTTTCATAAAAATTTTATAAAAGAAAAAAAAACGTTATGACGGATTATGAAACAATTTCTTAATTAATAATTGTAGACAATATTTTCAAGAAATTAAATATGTATTTAAAAACATTATAGTATTTATATAATTAGATATTAAGTTTAATGGCTTTTGGTTTTAATAATATTATAACTGGTGTCTAAATAAATTGAAGTTATTGTTCGTTTTTTTCGTGATAGATTGACTTGCTACTAGTAGCTGTGGTTATTGGTTGTTTCAGTAGTGAATTGAACTCAAATATATTCGATATTGGCAAAGAGTTTTTGTGGTATATACAAGCAGTTATTTATCACGGTAATTCAATTTAGTTTTAATAGTAAAATATAAAAGTATCTTTGTATTTTTATATATTTTAAATTTCTGTTTAAATGCATTTCATACTTAAATATTTAAATGTGTTTTTATTTGTAGCGCATGAATTCATATGTTTTTTAAAATATAGTATTTTGAAGATTATTGTTATTAGCAACTAATGATTCTAATGTTAAAAGTGATTTTAAGTGATAACTATAACATTAAACTATGTTTCATTATTTTTATTGACTTTATAAATACAAGTAAGTTACTTTTAACATCACAATATAGTTAATGTGAATAGAACTAACTTGATTATTTCATCTTTTATCCAAGCAATAGTTTTATCTGACATACATCAATAATTTTGAAATAAAATGATAAATTATTCGTATTAGGATCAATTTCAATTAAGTGTCTTAATAAACCAAAAGCAGCACGTTCAACTTCCTTTAGGAAAATGAGAAGAAAGTAAATTAGAAGACAAGATAAAAAGAGAAAGAGAGAGAGAGAGAGAGAGAGAGAGAGAGAGAGAGAGAGAGGAACTTTAAGCTCGTAGCTAATGAAATTTGTTGACGTGATCGACGACATACGGACGCTGCGACAC
Organism: Ceratosolen corneri; assembly: GCA_030522565.1. Classification (NCBI taxonomy): domain Eukaryota; kingdom Metazoa; phylum Arthropoda; class Insecta; order Hymenoptera; family Agaonidae; genus Ceratosolen; species Ceratosolen corneri. The sequence continues at coordinate 13,008 of JAPYYT010002771.1, read as the reverse complement.
TCAAACAATGAAAGTAGTTGGGTGATTGAGACGTATGCAGATCTTGTGTATCTATTTTTTTTTTTAATAGAAAAAGCGAAGAATATTTTTAACATAAATATATGAGGGCAGTGAAAGAATATACAAATAGGTAAAATTCAAAAATTATTAATGAATTAATGAATTCAACTAATTTTAGTAAATTTCTATTTCTTTCATTCATGTTTCCTTTTTTTTTAATTTTTTTTTTCCTAAAAATTGGTCTCGAAAGTTTAATTTAATATAAAAGTTGAGTACAGTTTTTGTTCACGTAATAAACATAATTGTGAATGTTAAGAAAGCGAATAGAGAAAGTAGACTACCACTATCTGACTGATTCTCAACAATGGAAAGCGGAAAATGGCAATGCAATAAAAATCAATAATATTTATAAAACAAAACCGTACTTTTCAGTCTATTATCAAATTTTTATTCGTGATAATAGCTTGAGTTGCAATGTATATAATTCTCTTCTCATTTCAAGTCACTCGATTGTTACTTTCGAATAGCGATTCGCGCACAATGTAAATCATCACACCATTTAATGATTCCTATTGCTTATGCGCTAGTTTATGTGTTACGCATGCTTATGAGCTTAAGGGCCATGAAAATGTTTAACGCATTGAATCCTAAAATCCAACAACAGTGCCAAGAAAGGAAAATTGAATATTGATCCACTTGCTAAGCATAAGCACGAGATACTCAGTTGGCTGTGAGCGGAGGGGCGCAGAATGAAAATAATAGCGCGCGAGAAAAGAACGGAGATAAGCCGCGAGAGACACGAGTTGTGGTTATCGGCTTCGCCCCTCAACACAAACCATCTGGATCTACTTCCCGCTGGGTGGTTACTTCAGTCGTGCGCAAGGGCGCCAAGCGGAGCCGAAGATTCCCGAGGCACACGTGTCCTTTGAAATAACGCGCGATCGTAATCGCAGGAGAGGGAAAAAGTGAGGGCCGGGTTGCTGGCGATGGCATTTGCCCCGAAGGAATCACTTAGCTCTTTTGTGGCCACTCCTGCGTAGACTCGTCCTTTGTCTTCCTCGGGAATATAGTTCACTGGGATCGCGTTTTTCCCTTGTTCATTCTTGCTCTGCGAGCGCTAGCGACTTAATTAGGTTGTAACATGTTAAATACGCTTGAAAGAAGTACGCTACATAATTACCTTTGACGTAAGCCTGCTTCTTTTTGAGTGTGCATCTCTTTGAGAAATGAAGAGGTTCGGATTAACAGTAGGACTTTTATGAAAAACTGCTCGAAACTTATCTTCTCGCGGACGTGTTGCATTGAGTAAATGGTATTATTACTGATAGTACGAAATATTGCTAATTAAAAGAAGCGATGCCACGGGGCGGAGCGGGGATCATTGATAAAAACACAAAAATGTAATAGCCATGAGTTTATGTACGAGTGTAATTTTAAAGTTTAAAGTTGAGGCATCGATTTATTCAGCTTTCCATTATCTTCGTCTCATTATATTTGAATTATTTTACATTCCCATCATAGACATTCGTATTGCTCGTCTATATAGTATTTAATGATTAATTATTCGGCTCGAATGAAATTCCCAAGAAAGCTATAATCAATGTATATAGCAATGGTCTCTGCCTCCGTGGCCAACGATGCTATTTGAAAACAAACAAACACAATAAAATAAAGGAAGTAACTTGCATTCAGTGCTGCCCATCTTGTATTCAAAGAATATGTGGTTACTTATCAACAAACCCCTTTAACTTTGCATTGTTTAGCCAATTGGAAGTGTAGCTTGTGCAATGCCAACTTTCTGTCGGCTACCTTCCATTCTCTATCTTTGGCGGTCGCTTTTTTGGGAGGGGGAATAGTACTGGGCGCACTTTCACACGGCATTTCAGTGATACAACGCGTCGGTTGTTTATTAACTTGAAAATCCTTTATCTCTCAACGGCGGCAAGTAATTTTCGGCAAGTGGTGCGCGCAGAAACGCGGATAGATAAAGAGCGAGCGAAAGAGGCGGAGAAATAAGGGGCGAAAAGTCTGCAAAATAGCTGACGTTTGCTCGTGCCTCGCATTATCGAACGATCGTGACTCATTTATTTCATCGAGTCACGCAGTTGAAGCTACTCTCCTTACCACTGGGATTATGAGGTCCTGCCTACCTCCTCCCCCCAGCTCCCCGCCACCTCCCCCTGCCGCCCGTCATCCGTGGAGTATTAAAGAGCTGGATGTAAGGGGGTTAACAGACCTTGAATCCGCGTCCGACTAAAAGAACGCCGTCACTACTCGCAGCAACACACACGTTTTCAATAGAAAGAGAGAATGGCAGATAGTGAGGACGAGTGAGAGAGAGAGAGAGAGAGAGACGACAGATGATTTTAGCGGAGTGCAGATGCAAGCACAGCCTGAACAATAGCTTCGTTAGGCTGCGTAAATAATTTAGACTGTCTCACACTACGTTGCTGGAAACCAAAGCTTTAACACCAGAGAGAATTTTGGAAAGCATATGTTAGGTCAGATTTTGAAGTATGCTGACTAGAGGCAATGGCGATGACAGTACTTTATAATGCAACCTGTCCAAGTATTCGAGTTGTATTATTGAAAGTCGTGGTTTGTTGATGAGTAGCGACCGCACAGAATTTGGCAATTACTCTGAAGAACCTTATTCTTAATTTTAACTTTGAAGATATCGATGATACTAAAAATTGGAGTTGAAATCTTATCAATTATCTCAGATTTTTTATGATATTTGCGAACTTTGATATGTCATTTATTGATGTAAATGAAGCAGGTTATAGATATTAGTTTCTCGCGTTTAAATGTTTCTTTATTTTCTATTTTTCAATGAAAATTATAAATTTTGTCTTTTAAAATGCCGATTTAAATGAAAAATAATGATGATTGCAAATGGATATATTGTAATTTAATTTATTCGTGACATATAATTAAATTTTCATTTATTTTATGTTTTAAGATTTATTTTTATTGAGTTCAAAGTTTATATTCAGAAATTCAAGGTTATGCATCACCATTGTATATTAAACATAGAATTATTTTAAATTAGTAATATATCGAACTTCTGTTATCTGCGTGTTAACAGAAAAACTGGACATTTTCCAACTATATACTGTACATCCGTATTTTAATTATAAATCTCACTTTACATATTTTATATATCCTTGAAATATTTGTTTGCGTTTGCGCTGTGATGTTCAGCGACGTTGGAGTTTTATCATTCTAAATTATTTTGTTTCGTTTGATGAACGTTGCTTAAAACCGAAGATGCCCACAAAAGACATGTATATATATATATATATATATATATATATATATATATGTATAATCGCATATAATTTTACGGGAATGAAATTACTAGTTAGTTCACCTACTTTAAGCTGTAAAAGGAAAGTTTAATTACTTGAGGGAAACCAAAGCGAGAGGTCAGATGCACCGAAGAGAAAAATATTTATGTAGGCCAGGATCACTTTTACAATTTAAGTGTTCTATAATTAAATTAGATGAGGATAATTTCTTTCACATTAAATGTTATTTTAACTTTGTCGTTATTATATTTGCCCGTAATTTAAAGTAAATGATTTTTTCTACAACTCATATTTTCTATTAAATCAACCGATATTTAAAACTCTAAAATATTTATATATTACTTTAAGAAAATGAAAATTAATATCTCAGGCTGTATATAAATTTAATCTTGACAAAAACTATAATATTTTCATTCGTAAATTCTCATTTCTCATTATAAATAAATTAATATTCATTAGAAATTTAAGTACATTTTATTAATATATAAGTAATATGAAATTAATTATTACCAAAATAAAATATTAAAATTGGAGTGATTATAATAAAATGTGCGTAAATAAGTTTAATAAGTAAATGTTAAATAAGTATAGCCAATAAGTAAGTGTTTAGTAAACGTTAAACATAATTAATTTAAAAAGACACGACAAAGGTCATATTAACATCAATAATAATTTGATTTATTATATGAGGAGGTGATATAGTCGCTTCATTGCGCTTTTAAACTCGATTTGTTGTACAAGTCTTTCTACAATAAATATAAATAATGAATATACCAGTAAACGAAAGTAATGAATGGAGCGACGATGAAAAATGTATGTGTTTAAAACAATCTGTGAAATTTACTCGAACACTAGCTTAAATAAAACACCATTTCTTTCGCGAAAATAATCTTCAAGTTTCGAGCGTGACTGAATACATATTATATGCGATACCAACGAAAGTTGCCTTTACTCTTTCGTGCACACAAAAAATACTTCGTCCAATTTACGGAAGTGATCAAGGAAAAATACTTGCGAGACCATAAGTTGAACGTAACATTTTCACAGGGACCACACACACACACACACACACACACACACACACACACACACACACATATATATATATGTCAACAACAGTTAGTAACAATTATGCATTTCATCAAAATAACAGACTATGCTCAACATATAAAAATTATATTTGCCTTTCAAATATACGATTAGATCAAATCAGACGACATTACGGCCAATTCAGCTACAAAGCAGCGAATTAAACGGTATGTTAAATCAATATTTCATTTTTTATTACGTGCAATGTAGCATCGATAACGCGAGTACTTTATCATACTCCAGCTGATTCTAATCGAGTCCAACGTTCGCACTTATTCGCACATCAACCTATATCTCTTCTTTACTAGAAAGCCAAAGATTAGATGACGTCATTAGCATCGCGAGCGTGCCTCAAGTCTCTCTCTCTCTCTCTCTCTCGCAAAACTGATCCATCAATTTGTAATAGGCATCGGGTGGGCACATTAGGTCGACCGTCGTGGTCGGGGTGAACATGTGTTATCGGCCGCCGATCAGCCAGACATGTGTTATTTGGCGGCTGAGGGCTGCTGCGAGTGTCACCCAGACTATCAGAAAAGTTTGACAGTTTCGTGCGAGGGTTTTTTCTCTCTCTTTTTTTTTTCATACAAAAATTAACTTTACGCTGCATTGAGTGAATAAATGGTGATTCCAGATACTCGGATTAAAAGTTAAAAGTTAAATTTAAGACTAGCGAAGTGTAATGGCAAACCCCAACTGAAAGGTTCGGGCAAGTGACCGCTACGTCATTTACGTCATTTCCGTTATTTGCGAGTTAATTTTCATTAAGCGTTCTTCGTAAATATGAACGATTTATTCTAATTATTGTCTACGGTGTATGAATTTTTAAAACTCGAATGATCAACAATTTTATTTTTTCATGTATTTTTTAATTTCAGATATTCGATATTCTAAACCGACGATTTTTAAAAGAAACAGCTTATGCATTTCTTATTGCAATGCAACTGAATAGAAAATGATTTTAAGTTAAGGGAATTAATGTATTCATTATTGATATGTGAGTCACAAGTCTTGCGTATAATAAAATAAATTGTATTTAAGAACTATCAAGTAAAATTATTGGAGAAATATAAAAAAGGATGACATTAAATTATTGATTATATGTTTTTATTTTCATTCTGAATAGGACATTGGAATTTTTACGGGAAACTACTTTCAATTGACTAAAATTAAATAAGTTAATATTTTCAAAACGTAATTTTCCAATAAAAAATTGTTTAACAAAGTACAAACCACCTTTTTAATGCATTGGGAAATACATGATAATAATAAGTAATGCCTTGTATAGTTTCTTTTAACAACTTTAGAATAAATATATAGAATATTGTTTTCAAAATAATTTACGGAATAACTAATTCCGCTTGACTTTAAATCATACGAAGATGACTTGAAATGGTAAAAGTACTTTTATGAACTGTTCAGTAAGAGCACGACTTGATTTATCAGACGAATTAAGAAACTCTGTTCGTCGTGGCCGGTTCTTGCCTACGTTGGCAAACTGACTTTAATAAAGTTACAAAATGAGAATTAAGTTTAACAATAACGACAGTATGAAGGAAGATACGAACGAAGAGTTCGTTATTTTTATTAAAATTATTAAAAACGTTGAAACATTTTACTATAATAGCACTGAAATGTATTTTATCAATATGCTAAGCAGATAATTTTACAGATTTGAATCATAATAGTTTTATATAAGCTGACGTATATTTAGAAAATATATATTATCATATATCCTCACGTATATTAAATAAAATAAGTAAAATCATTACGAAACCATGAATTGTAAAAAATTCAATTGTATTCTTGAATTTTAAATGTAAATTATTCTTAAATTTTTAAATTGTACATATGCATCTTTATTTATAAATTTATTTATAAAATGTCTTTATAAATAGAAATGTATATAAATACAAAATAAATAAATTTTGACACTAAAATTATTTTATTTGCATATCAAGCAAAATGAAAAAAATTAAGCTTATTCGTAATGAATATTTATTTTGTAGTAGCATGCATAATAACAATATTATGTTAAAAAATGATTAAAACCTACCTAACTAGTAAACTATTTGTATTAGAATCATTAAAATATTAGAAACATTATTTAAAAGAATATATTCATGAATTGAAGATGAATCAATATAAATATATATGTTTAATACAAAGTAAATTATATCAATATTAATTAAACTTATTAATTTTCTGTTTCAGGTGAGAATAGAACTTATGATCAATACAATAGTAGGTTGAAAAATAGTTTTAAATTATTGTGTAATGGTGGGATGTATAAAATTATTTATTGATTCGGTATGATTGCAAATTATTAAATTAAAACTTATTTATTATCATTATTCTCTCTATAAAAGTAAAGATGAATCATTTTAAGTATTTAATTTATTAAGAGTTTTGGTTTAATATGCTATTGAATTAAAATTCGGTTTAATTAAAATTTTTCAATTGGAAAAGGCTTCTAACTATTGTTATTTTACATTACATTTAGATTTTATTTAAAAAATAATACATTTCATTTCAAATAATATTTTAAGTTTCTTGCATTTATATATATATATATATATATATCTAGATGGCAAATTCTTATCTACTTGTATTACTTTTTATCAGATAATTATTTAATCCGTTTTTTATTATTTCTTTTCGTGATCAATTTACGTTATCTCTATTACGGATTTTCTATTCTCTAAGGTATTCACTTTACGAACGAAGAACTGTAATATGAAAATGTAAAATTTCATTTTCAATATTCACAAAATAATCTATAAGCTGAAAAAGTACTCTAATTGAAAGAAATAGAGATGTAATATTCCGTACGATACTCAATTTAGTGCAATTTAATATTATTTAAAATCTACAAAATAATTTAGTCTAAAAATAAAGTGAGCTATTTTAGGATAAACTTTTCATTTGTGTAAACGTTGAAATAATGAATGAAACATATCAAATGAAATATATCAAAATATATAAATACAAAATTTGCTCTAAATATCTATTTTACATTTCAACTAAAGTATTTGCAATAACTTGAGATTGTACCTGTATTGTCGGTGGAATGAATGGTTATAGTGCACGTCCGGTATAGTTATAAGTGCATGAGGAATTTACAGTCATTCGGACACGGTAGAAACATGTCCGAAACATAATTGCTCTCAACAACCTACGACGAGTCAATAATTCACTTAAAATTTTACGTTCAAGAAGAATTGCCGAAAAAAAGTGGCCTCTCACTCCGGCAAATGTAAATTTTCACTCCAAACCATTTACAGGGCAGATTCAATTATTTAAGACCGCAGCGATCTTTCTCTTGATGTGGTGTAGGCGAGCAAGTCTATTTCGCTTGACGGCTTGCATATTGAATTTCTTATGCTCCTCCTCCTCGTGCTGCCTCTTCTCCACCTCATCCCCTACAACTACGCCTCCTTGTTATTCCTCGTCGTCGGATGGGTAAAGCTATCCTCCGGAGCTCACGGTCTCCCGGGTTCTCACTCATTTCTCTTCCACCCTCTCGATTAATGGGCTTGATTTTTTCTTCGCTCGACAAAAATTTCTTTGCATTGAAAATGGCGAGCACTGGTATTTCGCTCCAAATGGATTCCGCGGTTTACTGACATGATGGCTTTTGAAACAAATAACTTGCAGATTCTCAAATATAATTACCATACATGTACTAAATCCGATATCTGATGTAAAATTTACTTGCGTTTGATTTTAGGCTTATGTATGATATTTAGATGGCAAGTAGAAATGCGAAAGTTAGCGGAGTTATATTTAATATTATGTCGTATTTGTATAAAATTTGTTGATAGTTCGTCATTTAATGACAATTTCCTTGACTATTACAACACTTTTCTGGTTTTTTAAGGGTAAATACTTCTTCTCGTTTGCAATTATTCGGTAAAATTTAAAACACATGTGTATAGTTTGCAGTTATGCTGCAGAGTTATAGTTATTAAATAATTGCGACCACTTTAAATAATCACTCTAAGTAGTGTTTAAAAAGAAAAGGTCACGGTTTAAATTTATCACGTGAGTTTTAAGACACGAAACATTTGAGCACTTTGTATATTATATATACTAAATAATATATTAGCTATTCTAGTTTTATAAATGTTTAATGAAGTTTACATATTAGCAGTTTTATAAATCGGCATAAGTGACTCGATCACCTTATTCGAGCCTTCTTTACACTAGAAATGCGGTTTACACCCCCCTCCCTCCACATATATATACATACGTGGACACACACGTAACGAACTTCTTTATTTAAAGTTTATGAAAGTCAATACTTGTTAAGAACCTTTTTATACAATAAGCAATTGCAAGGGTAATCTTCCAGGGTACGCAAACAGATATCCGTTGGAAAAAGAGGAAGAAACTCGCGTGCCCGAAGTCTTTCGATGAACCAAGGAGAAATCTTATAAGCTTCAAGACATACACTATATATATGTGCACTTTTCTTTTTATGAATGTGTATACGTGCGTACCGTCGTCCTCTATGTTTGACACTGATAGATGTTACGTCTCATGGATGTCGAAACAATATTGAAAGTGGATGGCGGAGGGGGGGGGGGGCGTTGAAAGTTTTTAATAGTACAGCAGCGTGTGCTCTCTCTCTCCTCTATTTCTTTCTCTTTTTGTGCGCACACAAGTAGATAGATGCACACACAGACACACTATTTGTTATGAAATATGAATTTTGCATAAGGATATTTCGCGATTTCTAGGAAAAACGTACACTATCAACTGAAAATAGCGCTCCTTTAGTCATATGTATTCTTCTGTATAGTCGAGAGTAGTGTAAGAAAAGATTACTCACTTGTATGATGCTATATTTTTACTTGATCTCGCATTTAGTAGTCGTTTGTAAAGAAAAACGACTTTTTTTCGACTTTATAATTAAAGGGATTGTATTACATTGATTGAAACAATCGTATATTAAACGACTTACATGATGATTCAAAAATCAAGTTGTAATTGAAGTTAGGTATACTGTAGAGTGGGAAAAATCTTATAGCAAGAAAGGAAATTTTTTGTCGATTAATTAACAAAATGAGTGGAACTTCTGGTTTAATTGTTGTCTTTAATAATTATTATTCATTTGAAACAAGTGTTATGTTAAATATACTATGATTATGTACGGTTTTGTTAAAAGTCAACTAAAGATAATTGTTTCCAAAAACAGCCAGCATTTCTGTTGGACGTTTGACGTCCAAAAATCGACAATATCAAAATACTTTTAATGAGCAGAGAGAAATAAACACCAGAATAGAACGACGAGCATCATGGATTCTTGGAGCTAAGGATATTCTTCCAGTAACGTCTGTAAATGTGGAGTAAAGTGCCACCGTAGCTCTTACGCCTATTATACACAGTCTGAAGTTTCTCAGAACCAGTGACGAATTTCAAATTCAGCGTGGGTGCCAATTGGAGCCGAACTTCTTACTTGTCTTTCCTTCACTCGAACCTCTCATTCGCTTTGGATGTGCGCTTATCGGACCTGTTTACCGGTGTGCGAGGAATCGTTTCGACCAACAATGACGTTGACCTCTACTCCATAGATGATGGATGGGTGGCTTGTGCCTTGGTTGGACGAGTAGGTCCAACAACATACACGCAGGGAGTTCATGTGGCGCTCATACGTATATGCGTCAACGAACTCGGGTATGAGACTTCGTTAGAAAGGAGGACCGACTTGTCGGCGAACTGGAATGAACTTAGCTAGTGAGCTCGTTGAATCCCTTTAGCCCTTTGACCTCTGCTGAAGGAGACGCTGGAGCTTGGCCAATGACTTATGTTGCTTTGTTCGCGTGTACTATTTGGTGCTTGAAGATTGAGAACTATCGATGTCTTTACTCAATTCGTACAGCTTTGTTAAGGTATGATGTATTATGAGCCGATCGATGATTATTTACTTTGTGCACTGAAATTAACTTGTACAGTACCAGATTACGTTTCTTTGGTGATTTATTAATAGAATAATAATAAAATAAATAGTAGTAGATATATAAAGGAGATTATAACGGCTGTAGAAATAAACAAAGAAATAATAAATAAATATATGTAATACTATGTGACAAATGGTATGTAGTAAATATTAATTAAAGAATTGTACAAATGCAAGACTGGCGTCGATATGTAATATGTAATCCAACTATTGTTACGTTCTTTTCTTGAATACAGCCTGCATACAAGCACGCACGCACGCACGCATTTACGTCTGATCATAAGACTTATCTAGTATTTCATCTAAAAACTCTTTATTCGAATATACCTGAAAGTATCATCCAGTATAAAAATAAGTAAAGTTCCGTAATTCATGTCTTTCCTTTTCCCGTTAGCCTCGCTCACGAGATTTCAGAGTATCCCGAGTTTATGGTGCGATCCCTGCGTCTACTCGTGAAATTCGCCTCTCATCTCTACTCGCTCGAAGCGAAACCCACTATCGAGCATAACAGGAGCAGAAGGATATAAAGACCGAGTCAAATTTAAGGGTGCGCCTCTATATCTGTATATGAGCGTAGACATGGAGAATGAAGATAATCGAAGATAGATAGACGGGAAGAAGGCAAGGAAAAGAGGGGGATTCAAGAAATGTATATGGAAAAGAAGCCAATATTGTTAAAGCACGTAGACACGCATTGTACCTTGAATGGTTCTGGGGTACCAATTCTTTCTCTTCGCTTCTGTTCTGCTTATCGCTCGTTTTCCTCTTTTGTTTTTTAATCAGTTTGATATTCTATGAACTTTAGCCAAAGCGTGAATCTGTGGATGAATAAATAAACAAATATATATATATATATATATATATATATATATATATTTGAAAACAAAAACATAAAATCAATTGCAATATCATTATGCTTTGCTGTATATCATGTGGATGAAGCAGGAGGAACAAGAACCTGAAGATTTTCGAGGAGTGACAGATGCAAGTGCACGTACGTATATAGACAAATGTGTATGAGCGGGAGAAGGGGTCGGGAGCTGCTTGGTGGTAGGCTTAGGAGGAGAGAAAGCATCAACGAGGAGGATCGGCCATATCTCGTAGGATGGCTCGCCATCTCTCACACAACATTCACTCACATCATTCATATACAAATGCAGTTTAGTATGTACTGGCTTGAGCACACCTATGAATAGATATAAGCTCAAATTTACGTGAACACATAAGCGTCTATCCTCATAGAGGTAAATATGAATAAATATTACAAATCATGAAATTTATAAACATAAAGAACGATGCTTGAAAATACATGTGCTAAGGCACTTAACGGTTAAACTTAATATCAAAAAAAAAATATATATATATATATATGTATATAATATTAATAATATACCTTTACTAAATTAATAGCCGCTTATTAGAGTTTATATTATTTACTATATAAACTGAATATACGGATTTAGTGCTTTTACATCGGTATATTAGCATCTTCGGCATCTCACGTGTTATTATATAAAAAAAGCTTCCTACGGCCGATCAATATAAAATTGTACTACTTTGAAGCCCATATTACTACTTGAATATCATCGAGTATATAAGCCTCTTGGATTAATAATATTTTGTGTATCGGCCTTTATTCTTCAATGGCAGTACAAAATATAAAATTACATTCTATTAATTTGATAAAGTTTAATGGGAATGTGCATGAAAAGGTGAAAATAAAATTTTTATACAGTAAAAACATTCGTCAAATCAGCTAGGGACGTCTATTTATTATACTCCTGGTTTTAAGAAAAGATGCATTATAAGAAATAGTCACCCTTCCTATCGCTTTATAGTCAATAACAGTTAATGCACGCTTAATAAATAAAGTTTGATGCACGCTTAAATATCGATAAATAAATATAAATGCTGGCGAACATTAATGACAAATTACAGTCTCCCGCAATATAAGCACATTTAGTCCTTCACAATACGTCTTTCCACGTAAACTCTGCGTTCGTTTTCTTCACGTAAATGAAAACACCCCGTAAGACACGCGAACACATTTCGAATGCGCTCACACACGTATATTAGCTGAAAAGTGCTCATCAATGGAGCATTCACGTACGCGCGGAGGCCGATGTGCCTGACTACGTATGTGTGTCGACAAAACTACTCTCATTTTGCAGTCTTGTAAAGGCGAGATAGTCGAGGAGGATGAGGAAGTAGCGATCTCGGGAACGACGAGGTGCGCTTTTCCGTGTAAGAGACAGACATCTATAACACTAGTCTCCGGGAGTGGGAGATGCTCGGGTATAAGACATATGGAGCGAGGAAAGCGAGGGGGTGGTAGGCTAGGAAAACGGCGTCTATGTAGGGAGTAGTAGGCGCGGGAGGCCTGTGTATTGATCAAGGAGGCGCGCGACTCCACTACTACAGCCGTTGCCACCGCCTCCGCCGCTACCGCCTCCGCCGCCTCCGCCTCCACTACCGCCGTTTCTGTTTCCGTTGTGTTGCCAGCCTGCAGCCTCGATTTTCCTCTGGCTTGGCTGTTCTTCTCGATGTTTCTTTTGGAGAACAGCGTCGGTGTCTAAGCCGACCTCGACGTCTTAGCTGCCGGCTACGGGCTGAATTGTGTTTAGTATGGGTGGGGGGGGGGAGGAGAAA
>JAPYYT010002770.1:0-15841 GCA_030522565.1 Ceratosolen corneri | reverse complement strand
ACAAAACAGAATAATTAGTACTTTTGATATAAATTATATCAAGAACGTTAAACATTAAAACTAAAACCAATTAATAATAGTAAAGATCAAGACAGTGTAATTTCATATGTAGAACCAAAATTGTGTAAAGAAACTTTCTAATTGATTTTCAATGAATATCAGTTCACAGCATTAAATTCGACCCCCCTCGTCTGCGTTTCTTTCTACCCTGCCATCTCTCCTCTACCACTATCGGCCTCTCCCCCCTTCATCTTGGGGAGAACTCATCATCGGGAAAGTTGCCCGAACAGTACATTTCCCCCTTTTTATCGGGATATTTATTTTACCTCGATTCTCTATATATTTTTCGTCTTCCTGTTTTCTCTTTTTTACTTTTTTCATTTATTATATTATAATATTTTACTTTATAATTTTTGCCTACTCCCTAATTGTCGGGTATTTATAGAGATCTAGTGTTTGTAAATAATACCCACTTCGTCTAACATTCTGATTATTGTGCTGTAAAGAAAGTTTAATTGTGTAATCTGTACAATAAATTATCCACTTAACACAATTTCATATTAAAATTAAACAGTGTTATAATATATCTTATAAATTTTATATATACATCATATAACATTAGTCTTGCTACACGTATTTTTTGCAATCGTATAAAATTTAAACGATTATAATGTTTTACTGTGTATAATGCTTGTTATTACATTTATCTTCAAATTAGTAATTTTTGAGATTAAAATTTTCATTTTAATATTATTCTAATAAGGCAAAAAATTTAAATAATTAAATTATCAAAAACTTCGTTTTACTAGATATAAATATATCTAAGTCATGTTTTATAGATATTAAGAAAATTCGCTTATGTATATTTCAAACTTCTATTAACACGAAAATTATATTATTAATGAAATTATTAACAAAATTTTTTTAATTTTAAATTTCATTAAAATACTCATTTTTAATTTACAATGCTTACATCTAAATATATAACAAAGAAGTTTAAATATATTTATAGTAGTTAAAAAGGTTAAAATATTACAAAATAAATTCAAAAATAAGTTTCAATATAACTTATATCATATTAGTATATTAAAGGATTCGTTTCATTCGTTTCAAAATATATTTCGTTATATGTAGTACATTAGAGATGTTATATTTCTAACAATGTTTGCTGCATATAATTTCTCATTCGTTTACCGTTAATTGTAAGTGTCGTTAAAAATGTAACTAACTCTAACTATAAATGTAATTAACAAAAACTCTTCCATATTTTCCATATTTAAATATATCTGATTAGTTTTTATATTTGGAAAGTGTTTCTTTGAGAAAACAAAGTATTTTTTACATATATAATATATAATATATAACATATATAATATACATTATCAAGATTTATCACAGGTATAATGATAATACTAATATGTTTACAGAATAAAATGAGAGATAAAAAAAAAATAATCAAGTGAATTACATATAAAGTAGGCAAAAAATATCTAGTCATAAGATCTCGAACGTAGCTGTTTAAACTCAATCGTATAATTAAGTTTATGTTGTCAGGGATGTTGGTACGCTGGAAGCAGCAATTCGCCCTATGGACGACGTGTGCCCGTGGGATGTGGCCCCCGCAGATGCATTAACCAGACAGATGTCAACGGGTGAACCGCCCTTCTCAACGTCCCTCGGGCTCCTCGCCTCTGCAGTTAAAGAAAACCAGCAACAAAATGTACACTTATCGGTTAAAAATTCCTCGCAGTTGGATTTAAGCTCCTCATCGTCAGATGTGAGCATCGCTATAGCAGAAGTCTCAGAGAAATTGCGCAGGACAAGCGGAATTACTGAACACCGAAACCTTCACCATTTGCATGACCATCATCATAACATGCAGGGGCAGGAAATCAGCGGTAAAAGCTCCACTCCTGTAAAGAGTAATTACTCTATTGGCTCAACTCATACAAGTATCAAAAGTGCCAGAATCAAGCTCACCGAGACGACAAGGACCACCGTCTCTACCTATAATTTCCCTTCACCCCAGCATTCCTTCGATCTATCCTATATCGCTCTTGTTCCAGCGGAAATATTTTGCGGGCGTCAACAGCTTCCGCAACAGCCTTCAAATATCACCGAACTACCACGTATGCATTCTTTTACTATTGTGCCCGAGGATATAGAACAACATCAAACTAGGTGAGTTTTTATATTTAGGTTTTTAAATTTTAATCTTATTAAATAAGTTCTACAACGAATAAAATTTAATAAAGTAGTATAAAAAGTAAAGTTAAAATAAACATGTAATATTATTATACTACTTGATAATTCTATTTGCACAATTTTAATAAAATTTTATCACAACATTAAATCTTTATAAACAATATGGAACCAATTAAAATATAAAATCTTATTTGGTATTTTAATCATATTTATTATAAAATTTATAATCAATTTTATATATTTATATTTTTGGAAATGATTAAAAATCAACGTATGTATACATAAGTTAATTGTATATATAAATTAAATGAAAATTAATGAAATTGATTTTAATTATTAAAAAAATTTAATTTTGTAAAAACACTTATTTTATAATATAGAATACGAAATATAGTATTTTAAGGATTATTTTTGTAGATAAAAGAGTATTTTAAAAAGTTTTTTATTGTATCACTAAACGTAAATACTACAGTGCTATTCGTTTCACTTGATTAGTAGTAAAATTATTTTGGAGTTATTTTAAAGATCAGCTTTGTAAATATTTAAAAATAAAGACTTAAAAAAAATATCTTATATCTTTCCTTATAAATATTGTAGTTATAAAAACTCACTCAGAGAACAATTTTTAAACTGGCTTATATTTTAGGAGTACGACAAAAGCTCCATTGATAAGTATAAGTGCAATCGTCGGCGATCTACTGGAGGACCTGGAGTCATCTGCGGGAGTGAATAAGGAGTCAAATATAGAGACACCCAGTGATTGTGTCTTTGTAAGCCAGCCTCTTACGCAGTTCAAAAGCCTGCCCAAGGCTGAAGAAAATACAATGAAAGAAGAATTGACGATGTCGATTTCGAAAGAAAAATTAGAGATCTCTCAGTTAAGTACAGAACCAGATGCTCGTCAAAATGAAAGTGAGTTGAAAGTCGCCATCGCGACAGAAGCTGCTACTGAACCACCAATTTTTCAAGAGCAGCCAGACAATAATGTTAACGAAGTTTGTCCATGGGAAGATGAGTAAGCATCATATTAAAAAAAGTTTTGTGTATTGCTGATCAGCATTATAATTTTTTACCAGAATTTTAAATTCAATATTTCACATTTAGCTATTATATATAATACATAATACATTTTAGAAAATATGTGAAAGTGTAAAATAATTAACATATATTTTCTAAGGCTTACAAAATTGTTTATAAATACATTTGGATCTTTATAAATATTTAGATAAATTATAAATATTTTTAAATACTGTAATTAAAACAAAAATTATTATGATTGTTATCATTATATTACATTATAAAAATTTTCTATAACATTTGACGTTAGCTAGATCTTTAAGCATATTTAATACTGTTATTTATTATATATATTTAATTGTGGACTTTGATTAATCAAGTAGTGCGATTAATACTGATTTAAGTATCAGAATAGTAATATTGTGATTTTCTAATTATTTTTTGGTTCAATTAGAAATAAGGCAGCACCATGTACTACTGATATATTAAACAAATAATTCGAAATACTTGATGTTTACATAATAATATTGTAGTAATCATTTTAAAATTAGAATTTAATTATATATTAAAATAGAAAAATAAGTAAATATTACATTTAAAAAACGTATTGTAAAAATTTTGTTTATGAGATTATATTACATATCCTAATTTAATACTGTTGAGGTATCCTCTACCCAGCTCTCGTGGACTCAGCTTTACTTGTTCTCACGGTCTACTGATAGGGAATTCACCTGCTTGTCTGTATGCACTCCCTGATGTTAAGGAGTGGGGATATAATAAGACTGATGGTGTTGATAGGATTAATTGAATCGTTAAACACGTGTGTATGCTGTTACTAATTATTTAATAATAATTGTTCCATTGTTGTTGTATGGTAGATGGTATACATATTGTGCGTTGCGGTGTGTGATTGTGCTAATGAATAATGACCGTAACGCTTGAACGGAGATTCAATGGTATTGGAAAATCCTCCGTTCAAGGTTCAATTGTAAGTTGACCCTACATTCTTACGTACTGCGCGATTAGTCCAAAAGGTCCCCGACCTTGCCGCTTATCGGCGGGATGCAGCAGTTCATGAACTACGCGTTGATACGCGTAAGAGGGCAATTTCCCTCTTTGAATGTTGCTGACAAGGCCTCAACCGTTCCCGAGTACCTACGCTCGAGTTGAATGGTACTTTTTACTTCAGTTGGAGGGAGTGCGTTCTTTCAACTTTTTATAGTGTTGCTTGTTCCAATCTTCGTTGCCTTGTTCCGGTTTTTGTCGGGATACGTAATTGAAAATTGATCTTTATTCGAAGACAACAAAAACTACACGTGTTTGACGATTCAATTAATCCTACCAACCCATTAACATCAGGGAGTGCATACAGTCAAGCAGGTGAATTCCCTTTCAGTAGGTCGTCCGAACAGGTGAAACTGAGCCCATGAGAGCTAGGTAGAGGATACCTCAACAAATACATATAACAAAAATATTCACTATAGAATATTCAAAGTAAATTCTTTAAAATAAAGTACACTTAGGTATAATCTTTTTTTTTTCAGGGAAAATTGTAAAGTGGACACGCCCTACATAAAAACCTATGCTACTCTAGGTTATTTGTAAGTGCTTATCTTACTGTTTATATCTTAAAGATTTGCAAATTTAATATTTTATTTTCCTCCAATTTTTTAAACTCGTATCTGAAATTCTTGTATAAGTTTATAATGCAATATTGTCTTACTCTTCTTTGAAATATATTTTTTTCTAAAAAGTATTTAACAGAAAAATATTTTATTAAAATATTTGATATAAACTGAAACTATAAATCAGATTACAATAAAAATGTTTACATTGTGGATTTATAAAAATGAAAAATTATATTAAAATGATATAACCCAAATTTGAGATATATTATAGTTGTTTAAATATAGTATTATAAAAATGAAAGGAACACCCTAAATATAGTAAAAGTGAAAAATGATATGTTGTTAAGCTGATTATTTTTTTCAACAAACCCATTAAATAAAGTAGATGCATCATTTATCGTGATAAAAAATTTTCCATATATAAACCATAAAATTTTTTATACAAATAGATTTTTCTAAAAGAAAAATGAACAGTAAAAATTCTAAGAGCTTTTCGTGAAATTAATACATATCTTGCTATCTAAAAAGTTATCTTGTCGTTATTGTTATTGTTGTTGCATTTATGATAAATATATTATATTCATCATCAAAGTGCCATATTCAATCTTACTGTAAATTATCACATTGGATAAGTATCCAAACTATGTAGAGTATAGATGTTAATGAAATATGTACATTTAATTATAGAAGTTCTATATGCAATTTATCTATTAATTTCTTAATATACGTTTCAAAGGATTATGTCCATAATGAGGCCACTAATCAATCCTTTGAATCGATTAATATTTTTGTTCTACAAAATATATGTACTATAACATTTTTGTATGTAAACAAATTTTTATATAAAATTATTATATTTTTAATATAGTTACTATATATTTTATCCTGTTTCATACAATTTTATATGAAATATAGCAGTAAATGTGATTTTTACATATTTTAAATACAAATTAATAAAATTTAAATTGAAATATAACATGTCTGTTAAATTTGTCAAAACATCGATAGCAAATCATCGATATCGTGTAACATGATTTTCCATTGAATAGTGACGGAGTTTATTATTATATAATCATATCTATTTATGAATGTATTTTTGTATATTATTTATAAAATAAAATTTTTTAAATTCTGAATTTAAATTCTATGAAATGTCAGATTTGAAAATGGATTTTCGGTTTTACAAATTCTTCTTAAATTAATGAATATAAAAATTTGAAGACAAATTTTTTTAATAATAATATAAATTTTCTTAACATATTAAAAAGAAAATTTGTTGAATGTTAATAGATTTATATAATAAATCAATTGCAATAGAATTGTTAAGATATCAAAGGTCGAGCAAAGGTGAGCTTGCTTTATAAAAACTCAAAAATGTATGAAATAATGAAAAGGCAAAATCATTTATAATCTATAATAATTTAGTATTTAAAAATTTTCTGTGGAATTGTTACTCATTCTTTATTATATCAAATTGATAAATACTCATTTTGTAAGGTTAAATAAAATTTGTTAAGACTAAAAATATTTTACGATTATTGAATATTCTTATTATTAAATATTGAATATTATTTTAAAGTTACATTTTTAAATGTATATATATTTTGAATGGTATAATTGAGTTTAAATATTTGGAGGAAAATATATATAAAATGTAAGAGTTGTTATTTTGCATTAAACCTTACTTCAGGTTTATTACCACTTTTATTTAATAAAAATAAAAAAATATCTATAATATAAAAAATGTATAAGAAACTTAATTTATAAGGGTAATAATAGAATAGTATGATTTTTTAGCAAAAAATCGTAATTAATAGGCTTTTCCTTTGAAATAATTTATAAAAGAAAAAAGAATATTTTAAAATAACGATAGTTTCGAAGGATTTGAAGCTATAGAGTAAAATAATAAATCAATCAAAAGAAGAAAATTGCAATAAGTTTTGATTAATCATTAATAGAATATACGTAAATATTACAAATATATTTAGACCAAATTAAAAAAAAAGGAACCTATTCATCATCGAGAATATTTATTATTTGATTGACTTGTGTAATTGTACGAAGAGATAAAGTTGTCATAACCAAAAGTAAATTTGTGCATATATATATGCATATACTGACATATGTGTGTTCGCGCGTGCATGTGTTTATGTAAGTATGATTATATAGAATAATATACAATATTATATAAATCCCATGTACAAATATCGAGGGGGCACACACAAGTTTATAATTCAAATTTTATCTAAAAAAATTTATTTTAAATAAAAAATTCTAAACATTACCTTCAAATGTTTTAATCACTATTTCGAGGCAATAATTGGTTGTACAAAATATTGATATATTAATATATATTATATTGACTTATTAATCTACTATAATTCAAATGATATGAGTATAATTATTTGTCATTATATTTTCATTCTGAATTTGAAGCATTTAGTTATAAATGAATATATAGTATTTAATATTTTAACAAATTAATTGAATCAATATTTATCATTTTCAATCATTTTACTATATTGTTACATTCGTAATTTGCATAAATATTTAATTATAAATATATAGAAATTGATTTATTTATTATATAAAACAAATATTACGTTTATATATTTTTTTAATTGTATTTTATATAGTATAAGGTTTGCCAAAAAAAGAAAATTGAATATATATTGCTTTTTTTTTTAATTATATTTCATGTATGTATCCTTTCATAAATTTTAAATCTACTACATATAGCCTTTATGCACACATACACAGTTTATTTAAATATTACGTATTCATATACATATTTTACACGTATTTACGTATGCACATAAGATGTAGATATATTTAAATGTGTCTTCTAATAAACATAAATTTTCATTAAATAAATTCAATGAATATTCAATTTTCTTAATGTTTAATGATAACAATTTCTATAATATAGAAATTCGAAAAATTACTATTATGTATATGTAAAACTTACTTATTTTTTGTAAAACCTACAAATTTTTTATTTTTGTAATAATAAATATATTTAAATATGTTGAAGAGGAAATTTAAAAAAAGATTTATAATGAATAATTATAATAAATATATATATATTTTTTAATATAATTTTATACTATAAATGTTTTATTTTCTTCATAGATTCAAAAACAATTAAAATATTATATTTGTTTTATTATACTTTAGTAATAGAAATAATGACTGATTCATTTTCAATAACCAATATTCATATTATTTTTTCATAAAAGGAAAAAAGAATATTTTGTGATCGTTAATCATTTATTACAATAAATTTTAATGTTGTGCGAATAATCTTGTATAACTTAATTCGAAGACTGAGAGGGTATCTGATAAAGTTTATCACGGATAAAAGCAATGTTAATAATGAAAATGGAAAATAGTGAAATGCATTAATTACGTGCTCATTCAAACTGTTCATCTTGAGTGTGTACCCCTCGCTTTTTCAATTAAACATCAGATGTGTCGAAACATAATAATAAAAAATTTTAAATAAATTTTATTTTAATACAAAAATGTAAAGTCTATTGATTATCAGTATTTGCCATTTCGTTGTATAATTTTGTACGTGTTACTTCTTTTTCTCGCCAACACTGATGAAAATGTAAAAAAGAAGAATAAATTTTGTATACTTGTAAAAAAATAATGAAAAACACAAAATAATTGTGCAAATTACTTATTAGGCAATATTGTAAAAAATATAAATAGTTAACAATGTATATTGTCAAGATAAAATAACACCAGAAAGTTAACTGGAAATTTTTACTAAGAATCTGTTTTATTAACTTTTTTAAAATTTACAAGGCATTTATTGCAATATTTTGTAATTTGTTGTTCATTATTTATAAAATTTCATAAAATCTTGTAAACAAAACTAAATTATGTACTTGCGCATATTTAACGAAATGCATTATTAAAAATATTCAAGAATTTGAAATTTACTTTTTTTTATAAACTTTTATTATTTGACATAAATTACTTTTGTAAGGGTTCAATAATTTGTTAATAATAAATTCCCAGCTTAACTACAAAAAACAATACATGACTTGGAGATCTCATATGGATTCAAAGATAAAATTAAAAATATAATTATAATATAAAAAAATTCTCCATTTAACTTGTAAGTAAAAACACTCATTCACATTATAAAAAACCTTAAAAGAAAACGAAAATAGTATCTGTAGTAATAATATTTAAAAGTGATTTGTTAATATAAATATATTAATATAAGACTAAAAATAATTTATTTTCCGTAAAGAATTAAAAGCAATTTATTATTATCGTACAATAAAATGTATAAAACAAGCATTAAATTATATGTATATAATATAATAATAATTTGCTTCACGAGATGCTCTCAAATAAGTGCCATAGAAGCTCAATGTACACAGAAAATTGTTCGCCGGCCTTTCCGTGCTTTAATGTCGCTCTAGTACCGCCCCACAAATCTCGCATAAATACTGAATTATTGATCTGTATTTTGTGAGCGAATATATTATAATTAACAAATAAATAAGAAATTTAATACAACGAGACAATGGTTGAGTCTCTTATTTTTCAAATTCTCATTCTTCGATGGTATTATTTTAATTGCGCTAAATAAAATATATTATGTTACTGATAAGATAACAGAACATTAAGAAACATAAAATTTTAGGTAAACGAAACCATGGTGAAAACCGAGTTTGGTTATAAAAATGAGATAAAAATCATGTCTTTACCATAATTATCAGTATCTTCATCATTCTCGTAATTGTTAAATCATTAATATTATTAAATATTCAACGTAATAGTGTAAAAATGTATGCGTGTAAATTAAATAAACAAAAAAATAAGGATCTAACAAATAAGTATCTAATATCTAATAAAATAAGTAACTTTTAAATACAAAAAAAAAAAAAAATAATAAGTAAATTATAAAAGTAAAGCTGGAATTGAGAATAGAAAATGTAAGAAAAAAATGTTGAATATTTTAATTAAAATAGTTGAAATTCAGTAATATATCGTTAACATTAATTAGTTGTTTAAAATATAATGTCCTTAAATAATTTATTCAAAAATGATTAGTTTGTTGGTTTATCTATTTAAAATGTATTAATTTTTTTTTAATTACAAATTACTATTCATTATAATCTTCATATATCTTTATAATATTTCTGTCGTTATTATTATTATGATCTTATGATTATTATTAGTATTAGTATTAATATTATTAGAATTTATCGTCACACTGTCATCATCACCATTGTCATAATCATAACCATTATTAAATCTAAGCATTACCATAATAATAACTGTTGTGATTACTTTTTATTAATGTTACTATAATAAAAAAAACTAAATAAAATGCACGTAATATAAATAAATAATAATACTTAAAAGCGTATTGTACATGAAATGTGAAGAATGAAAACTAAAAAGAACATAAGGTAAAAAATACAAAAATGAACAGCAAACGGTTTTAAAAGTACGAGGTACAAGGAAAAAAAGAAATTAAAAATTATTTCGTTATATAATATAAGGGGATATAGTGTATATAGTTTTGTAAAATGTTATTAGTCATCGGGAATACGTGTGATTTTTTTGCAAGTGATTCTTTAGACGCCAACCTATCAACATACAATTGAAATGTAAGAGTTCTATAACTAATATAATGACGTTTCAAGAAAAGACCGACGGATGATAATTTAAAATATTAAAGTAAGAGTGATCATAATAAATCAGAATAAATATTAAAAAAATCTATTAACAAAATGATGTATACATAATAATGGATTGTTTCGTTAAAATTATAATGCATATAATTAAAAGCAATTATATGGAGTATATAATATAAGCATTAACATGTAAGCTGATAAATAGAATGTCCAAATATAAAATATAGTGTCATTGATTCAATTAACGCAATTTAATTAATTCACCTTGTTTTATGTTTTAATAATTAATTTTCTGATATGTAACCAATTTTTTACTACACCTCAAAGTAATTCGGAAATTTTTAATTTTATATTTATTATTAATCAATATCTTGATTATAATTGTTAAGTTATAATATATTAATACGTAAAAATAGAATAATGATCGATTTAGCACATTTTTCTGTTTCTTAAATTTATATTTTATTATTTATTTTTATTGAATATATAGTTTTATTAACATATTTATATTTACGTTTATTATATAAACTTATTAAGTGAAGTAGATTTTTATATACTTTTTTATATTATAAAATATTCTTCATTTGTTCAGTTATTTTAAATATTGTTACTTTTGTATTAAACAATAATCTAATGAATAATGTAAAAAAACTGCCATATTTCATATTATTTTTTTAAAATTAACAAATTCTGAACCATTAATTTAATATTAATATTAGGAATATAAAGCGAAAATAATCAAAATAAAAATTTGTTAAATAAATACGTTTTATGTATAAGTATTTAAAATTTTAAGTGAATTCATGTTGAATAAAAAAAATATATATATGTAATATAAAGAAACAATATACTGTTGTTAAACTTTCAATAAATTATGTTTTAAAAAATGCATTAAAAAATCATGATTTCTTAAAAATGGCAAGAAATATACAGAAAACTGAAAAGTATAAAAGATTAAGAAATTCAAAATATATTTATAAATACTGAATATTTACTATAACACTAAATATTCTAATTATTAAACATTTATATTACAAATGTAAATATTTTGTATAAAAATGCAAACAAAAAAATTCATTGCTAAATGAAAATTATGAATATATATTAAAGTATAAAGAAAATGTATCTTAAAAAATTCTATAATTAATTTAAAATAATTCAATAGTTTGTTAATTAGTTTTTAATGTTTATTTTGTTATTATTATGTATTTTTCAATATATTACGTTCGTTATTATAAATTTCTTAAGCAATTTTTATTAAAATAGTTTCTTTCAAAGAAATACTGTCAATATTGTATTATTCTGATAGTAAATATATTAGTTTTATTGAAAAAAATTTTAATTTATTTGATGAAAATATAATAATTAATTACAAAAAAATACAGACAATTTTAACTTGGTATTTTTTATTACTAGCATAATATTAATTAATCTACAATGTCGATACAGCTATTTATACTTTTAGGAACTTACAAATCAGGTCGTAAATTATTTTTTCTAAACATAATTTTTTACTTATATTAAAATATCTTGATAAAATAAAAAAATATTTAACTAAATATATTTAAAAGAATATTTTAAATATATTAATATATATAAAAGAAAGTATACAAAAGAAACTATTGAATAATTTTTCTAATAAAATAATAAAATAGTATTTTTTTTTTTTGACAAAAAAGAAAGTTAAACACTCATGTCATACATTATCGACTATTTTATATACAATCTGTACAAAACAATACATTTTTTAAAATAAATTAATTTTAATAATTGTATATATTTTTGTAATAAATTTCAGATAAATAACATTCTTTACTTAATATCAATATAGTATGATTATTAATGTACATCTTCAGAAATCAAAGCCGTCGTATTGAATAAAATTAAAAATAATTTAATTTTTTTATTTTAAAAAACTTTAGAAAAAGATTATTAAAATATTATTGTTAAATTAAAATTTCGGTTTAGTACAAACAGTTTCGAATTCATTATTGGTGATTTTAAATCGTCTATAAAAGTAATACTTAAAAAAAGGATGTAATTGTCAAAATGTTAAACGAATCAAAAACAGATATAAATATCTTTTTATTAAGCAATGAGAACAAATATTTTTTGTTAATTTTATATATAACTTATCAATATCTGATAGATATTTCGTGGAACCTCGAACGTATTCTCGATAATACTTTATTTTTTGGATAATTCATTAGAAGTTTTAACATGTTTATAATTGTCGGTGCATTATTAGTAACCAGATTCGCAAGATCCACGTATCTTGATGGTGTTATAAGCAAAATCCATATATTGGTAGCAGTATTAGCAGCAAACAAATTATTTTAATAACCGGGTTCACAAGATCAAAGTATCTTAGTAGCGTTATTAGCAAGGATACATCAGATTGACGTTTATATTAATTCAATTCACTGCGAGGCAATTTACAGTTATATTCGAAACATTACGGGCTTAGTTTTTATCACCACTGCTATGGCTCTCTCCTTTCACTATCTGCCTCTCGCCTTTACCATCTTGGCGACAGTTCATACTCGAGTTAATTTCCGAACAGTATAAATTTTGTATATAATTGTATGTATTTCATTTTATTAACTATATCGATTCTAATTTAATAATAATTTTATTTTTTGAATTTAACTTTTTTCTTATAATTTTTGGAATTTCACTTATATTTTAGTACATGATTAGCCATAAATTTCATTATAAATATTATCAGATATGATAAATACGTTTGAAACATTTACTAATAATTCTTTAAGTAATACTACGCTGTCAAAAGTTCATTGTAGTATTTAATTTTAATTTGGTCTTTTCAATTAAAATATTTAATTATATATACTTAATAGCATCGACATCGTTTAATAGGACATTTCATTGAATATACCAAGCACTGATCTAAACAATATGCCGTGGCTCCTTCTTTACCCAAAATTTCTCCAATTGGTTCACAAATTTCCCTGTAATTTTACAATATATTAGTTAATCCTGTTTTTTCTTTGTTTGAATCTTCCGTCTCTCTCTCTCTCCCTCTCTCTCTCTCTGTCTCATTTCCACTTCAAAATCTTACACTTTTATTAACTATGCATTTATAAATAACTTAAACTATATCTAATTATACTTATTTTTATTTAATTATCATTGTATAATAAATTTAGAGTAATTAAACCTTAATTTTTATTAATACTTGTAACAATATTAAAGTTTATTAATAATAAAAAGTTTACTAATAATACTGTATAACCATATTTTTAAATATAATAAAAAAAAATTTTAATTGATTGAACTAAAAATGATAAATTATTTCTATAATATAATAATATTATATTTCTAGTTTTTAATGGAATATTTTTGCTTTAGTAATAGACATACTAATCATGATTATCAAACTAATTATTTATTGATTTTTGTACATATTATTGTAAAAAAATTACTTATGAAGAATTTCCAATTATCATCTCAATTCAATTTGTTCAGATATAAATAACTATTTATTGCAAATAAAAAAGGTGTTTCTTCAAACAGCTTACATAACATTTGGACTATTTTAATCTATTATTTTATATAAAAATGAAAAATATTAAATTAATTTTTAAATTAATTTTGTTAACAATTTTTAAAGAGGTAAATTAGATTTATTTAAAAATAATATGAAATGCATCAATATTTTTTAGTTGTAAAATAGCAAAATTTATTGATATATTATATTTATTGATATATTTATTGAACTATTCATTTTAATTGAAAATTTAATGCATAAAAATAAATAAGTATTTGAGATTTTTTCTAAATTGAACTTATTCAGTACTTACGGACAAGTACAAATGGAGGCAGGGCAATTTGGTGGATATCGTAAACAATTTGTTTGGCACCACCTGTCCATGCCTGGTATATGATGGTATAGATTATTTGACATGCAAACTTGAGATCTAAAAAATAAATTTATATTATCAAACAGTGTGATCTTTAAATTTCAAACCAACATTTAATAATTGAATTTAATAATTTTTTTATAAAAATTTTTAATAAAAATAATAAAAATTGTTTTTTACTATCGTAAAATGCGAAAATCAATAATCGCATACTGAACATACTGAAAATCATTAAAAACAATCTATTTCAAATATTCTTAAATAAAAATATTAAGGTTCAAATTTTAATTATGTAATTGATATAATTACGATTCAAATTATTATATTAAGATTAAATTTATTATTCCATTAATTTACAGTAATGATTTGTTTAATAAAAGCAAAATTTAATTATTTTTCGCTTCATTATATATCATTATTATTAATTAATAGTGTTCGCGATTCCGACAGAATCTCGAGTCGTCACTTGTTAATATTTGTTTACTTTTAAATGTGACTCTGGCAATAATATTCGGATATCAATTCACGACTTTTACTTTCAAATTATTCTGTTGGAACGTCTCATACTTCGTGATTGCTATACTTTATTTATACTCCCAGTGTTTCCAGGAAGAGCGTCGTGAGCTTTTGAATTGCAGCGCGCATAGTAACAAGGATCCTCCCGCCAGCGTCTCGACCTTTACCCCTTTTACCCCTTACCCAAACGGTCGCGAAAGTCCTTTTCTTTGTTTCTCAGCTAAGTAGAAAAGTTCGTTAAATCCCCCACCATCCGTTGTCGCCGGCCTATCTAGTCCTCTTGCTATAAAATAGGACCGCAAGGTCGCGATAGCAAGAGAAGTACTCCGAACCGTTCTACATCTTCCTGCCCGTCACGGAAGAGTCTCGTGCGCAGCAGTGGTCATACATCCGAGTGGCCCCGTCGCCACGTCTCGACATACATTTAAAGAAGCTTCGTCCACACTGTGAGCGCGCTACTTGCCCGCTGTTGAATCCTTCCCATCCTGGATAGAGCTCCCAGGGTGGAGCGCAGAAGCGAGCCCAGTACTAAGAGGCAAGTAGCAGTGCGGTTTAAAATCATCGCTAAATACATGTTCGATTGAGCCCAGCGTCGTTAACTGGAACCCGCGTTAATGTAAACTTTATTCTATCGCGACAGCTCATTCAACGCCTAACGCATGATAACCCCCCGCGCGGTATGACCACTCAGCGATCCGACTAAGCGTCGGTAATTCGACACCGCCGCCCGTTTATATCGGATATTTAAGACAGTGCGTAGTTTAGTGCGACAGTGCGGGTTTTCACCTTTATACCGTTTCTTGTTTTATTATTTATATACATCACACCCTTATACCGTTTCTTGTTTTATTACTTATATACATCACTGCGTGCATTTTTAATCGTTTTTATAAATACAATAAATCTTTGTTTGCCTTTTTTACGTTAC
>JAPYYT010002769.1:0-18388 GCA_030522565.1 Ceratosolen corneri | reverse complement strand
CGCGCGCGCCCCCCCCCCGGCAGCTCGAAAGGGTGCGGGAAACGCGCGGAGCTCCCTTGGCTGTCTGTCGCCCGGGGCTTTGAACCCCGTCGTCGTTGCTAGGGGCTTGGGCGACGACTGGGAGTATCGAGAGGCGAATTCCGCGAGAGCACATTTACCGCGGGCCGGCGGCCTAAGGGAGGCGACACGCATTTCCCCGGCGGTTAGCGTGCCCCGCTCCCTCCTCTCTCTCCCCCTCTCTCCGCTCCTCATTGCTTTACTCGGCGTTTTCGAGACTTGGTAGCACTTTAATTGCGTTGAGTTTACTGGGACGGAGGAGGAGGAGGAGGTGAGATTTCTTTGCTGCAAGTCGGGACGAGCGTCGAGTAAAAGAGGACGTTCGTGGGTTAAGGGATGTAGGTGCCTTCATGAACGCGGCAAGTCCCGAGGGAATTGAGACTTGTTTAACTATCGCTTACGCACTTCCTTTCTAAGAGCTTCCCATCCAATGCTTCATTTCTTTCGGGATCCACGCTATTTTGGCATTCGAACGTAGACGAACGTCAGCCGGAAGTGACGCACGCGTGGCACTTCATCCCTTAATAAAGTACGATAGGTTTTAGCTTGAAAGCCGAGGGCTGTATTCGCATTTTTCGAACGAGGTGTAAGATAATGGAGCATGAATTATGAGCTGCTAGAGGCGGGGATACAATTATTATTGATTAGTAAAGAGCACGTATTAGTAACATTTTCGTAAATTTTTAATTTTATTATCGCTCAAGGGAAAGTATCTTTGATAAAGCTTTAATAGATTTTTTAATAAAATAGAGTATGCTTAAAACGATTATCAAACATCAAATCGAATAGTTAATTAATTTCTCACTCGTATTATTATTATTATTATTGTTATTATTATTATTGTTATTCAGTCTTAAACGACATATCCATATGAGTTAGAAATATCAGTATATGTAAGCTATGAATGTATATAAGAAATACGATATTTCTAATTATTAAAGCAATAATAAATAATTATTGTTATGATATTGTGTAAATTATGATATTATTGTTCTTTCGGCTCGTGGATTTTCGTGTGTGTTTACATGGGTATATTTACGTGTGTGGGCGCGTGGATAGAGTGATTACATTACAAATGATTCAATGGTATATACAATATACAAATGGAATATATTAATAGATGGCATTGGAAAAATAATGTTGCTTCAGTTTCATTTCAAGGCCTACAAATTTACAGTCGAATGATAACAACCCAACAACAACAACATGATGAGGCTCAGTCGCGTAGGAACTTTACTAATTATTTATGTATATATCCGTTTAATTGCACGAGACCTTCAATACATACACTTTCTATATCATTTAATTTAAGTAGATAAATTACCGTACAAGATAATTGAGGTATAGGAACGTGAAACTGTACCAAAAGAAAGAAACTAATAAAGTTACTGCGAAGGGGCCTAGTGGCTAAATATTTGCGTATGTCTGGCGTTAAAACTGTAAAATGCGTTTTTAGTTATGAATTGCTCTTGGTTTATTGTTTATTATCGAATTTGTTTCGAGAAAGTCCAGAACGAAACCAAAGTCAAGCAACCCTAGTTGGGCATTTTAAATGCCCGGGGCGAAGGGGCGAGGAGGGTACGTAAGTTGCATCTCTCCTCGATCGTGTCTGTTCATAAATATATTTCCCTCGAAATTGTCTCCGAGCTCCGTTTCATCCATTCGCGGGCCTTAAATAATGGCCAAGTCAGGCAAAACTGAGCCTCTAAATTTGTAGAGCGAAGGCCGAGATCGAGTTCACGAAAAAAGGCCGTATCCTCGCAGAAGAAGGCTTCCTTCCTCCTCCCACCGACGCTCCTCAAGCGAAAAGAACAAGCGAGCGTTAACGCACGAGAAGGACTCGGCGTGCGAGTGGGAGTGTCGCGGTTATATTTCGTGGGTTGAGGAGAGGGGAGCGGAGGGAGGAGGGCGAGGCCGTAGGCGTGAAAGCAGCCGGGGCGAATTTCGCAGACGTGTCCCCCGCTGTCAAAATAAGCCATTGAGATGGCCGTGCACCGGATTCCTGACAGGGGGCTGAGGGCGGCCGACGGCGGGGGCGACGACGCCGCGGAGAAGAAAGGAGAGCTGGGGGACGCCGAGGAACGGAGACAGATGCAAATCGGCCGCTCGGAAGGACGACGAATTAAGCGGGTCCGGGGGCCCCTTAAATAGATTTGAGGGGGCGCCGAGGTGAATTGGATTATGGTTTTGTTCCCGGATTGCGTGCTTTTACGGCGCTGCAGCCGCTCTGGCTGGGTGTTGGTGCGGTGCGGGCTGTGTGACCTGGGCGCAGCGGAAGCTCGTTGTTGCTCACTTGGGCCTGGGTTGGGGAGAGTGTGGGGCAGCTTTCTTGAAAGCTCCGAGCGAATTGCAGGCGCAGCCTCGGCCCCCCAACACTCCAACGAACGAAAGGAAATTTACTTTTCACTCGGGAGTCACTATCATTGGCCTCTTTCATGTTTCTCCTCAACTTTTCCGCGGCGCCTTCCTATTCCCATAAGCCATTAAAACGACGCTTCAAGCTCATTTCGGCGTATTAGTTTCATGAATTATTCCTTGCTATTCTTACGATAATAATACGCGGCGAATGAATTATTTTATATCGACTTCGGATTTCGAACTTTCCTGTCAAATTCATGAATTATTCTCATTAAAGCTCCAACTTTACAAATGAAGTTTATAACATCTGTGCAATGACTACATTCAACTATTAACATTGAGCTCTGGATGTCAATTCTTTGGATAAATGTAGCGGTTGTTCTTAGTAGGATATTAAATCGTAGCCAAAGTCCAATTCGTAATGCAGCCAAATGAAAATTGCCGACTTGTATTGAGCTTAAATATACATGAAAATGATGATTCTTTTGTCTTTTGAATGTGCAAATTCCCATTGGAATTGGATTACTGGCTCGAATCATTCTCACACCTCGATAAAAGTAAAAGTAAAAAGAAATTAAAAGCAATGAATGAATGGTTGATGAGAGAGAGAGCGGGAGAGCGCGGGAGAGTAAACGACGGGAAGAGCGAGAGCGAGAGAGGGAGAGAGAGAGATAAATGGTAAATCTAAAGGGGAGAAAAATAAAAGAAGGCAAGGAGGAGAACGTGAATACGCGAGACATTTGGGATCCTTGGCACCCTTAACCCTCGACGTTTGGAACTTTGGGCCAGAAATCCAACACCTCGGCAAGAAACACGAGGAGAGTCTTTAGCGTTACGTTCTTGTGCCAACGTACCAGCAACTCGATTACACACGTATAACGAGGTAAGCTCTGCCTCTCTCACACAGGCGCGCGTCCATTTATGGCTGCTTCTCTTTACGCCTATAATACGCGAGAGCAAATTCAAAAGGCCAGAACGACACGAGAATCCATCGTCTGAGCGTAAGAGAGAAAAGGTGGAAAGGGATCCCCGGAGGACAATAATACTACGTAGGTAGGTACACGGCCGTATCTACATGCGCACTTTATATATATTGGATTTACACGTGTGGACGCCCCATTACAATGAGACGACAACGGAGGCTCAATTTTTTCAAACCAATTTCTTTTATTCGTGGGAGCTTTCAACCCTCTGCCTTTGCTCTATCCTGGAATTATTGAAAGGAGGAGAGCGATATTGTGCATGTATTGTGTGCCCACTGTGGAGCCTATCGGATAATTTTTCCTTAGCTCCTTGTTGGCTAGTGTTGCTATTTTCGCCCTTACTCGTCTTCTTAGTCTTAACGAGCGCTTTTCCAAAGCGAATACTTACCATCTCACGCTCACGAGTGAAATTACCTGTTCGATCTCTCTCTCTAGCCGATGGCGAATGGTTAGAGAGTGATATTTGGTATCATATGGGATGCTGTATGAATTGCGTTCTTTACAAGCATTATGGAATTATTAAGTAATTGAAGATGCGAGGTAGGCTCGAGAGGGATTGGGGACTTGGAAACGAATTTCTTATGGAGCGTATTAGGTAGGCCGTTCAATTGAGAAAGTGGAGCCTCGGCAATAATGGTCAAGTAATTCCGGCGAACAATGAGACAATAGCATCTTATATAATTCGATCATTCGATCGGGATAAAGAAGGAAAGTCGGATGCTTATTAAAAGCGTCGCCTGAAAGTCCGAGGGCAATCTAATTTTACATTGTGCCCCATCGCGATGTATCAACAATGCCATTAAATCTATTCGCACTCGGACTATTTCCAAAGCCCCGACCAAATGATCGCGATCAATGCGCGTATTATTTGTCGGGATACAAAAATAAACTACGCACCCTCGCGGCCAACACACCACATTGCCATGACGAAAGACAACAAAACTGCGGCAAAGGAAATTGGAACTCTTGCTTACTCGAAAAAGGCGAATCCAAGGCGCAATTGTATCCGTGGCTCAACGGACCTCGAAATCGCTTCTCTGCTCATCTGTACATTCCGAGCAAATTGAACGGCCGCAGAAGTAGCGAGTGCGCTCTCTCGCGAGCAAAAAAACAATGACCAAAGTGTAGAAACAAAAAGTTCTCTCGGGATTGAATGGCTAAATAATGCTGCTTTCGCTTCGATTCCCTCTTATTGTGCCGAAACGATATCCTATTGTTCAGCTATAATTTCGGGAATACGGATCAAGTATTTACGAGGATCAAAAAAATACTAATAATATGCTTCGAGGTGCGCACCGTACTTGGTTTAGGCCCGCTCAAACTCGTTTACCGTTCATTTATCACAAAAACCACACACCCACACACACACGCACATACACACACACACCCACACACACGCGCACATATATATATATAATGGCCGTTCGATATATTTCTTTATAAATTTGACAGTTTACAGCCGTTTAGCCTTGACTTTGGAAACTCTCGTTTGTTTGCTTTCTCTTGTTTTATGTTTGAACGGACTTTTATACGTTTTGTAGGCAAATTAATTGCACTTGCAGAATTCAGTGGCTATTCAATAAAATGATATATTTATGAAGTTATGCATTGAATTGAAAACGCTCGCGTTGCCAATCATCGTTATCGCATCGCTAGATTTCCTCATAATTCATTCGCCAACAATAATGCACGGCCAACAATTTAATTCCCCAGCAATGCTCCGGCCTAAGCGCACATCTATCAATGAGCGAACGAGCGTTATGAGGCTCGTCGACTACAACTCCATAATAAATAAACACCAATCGCTTTTACCTAAACCAACAGTCCACGATCCATAATGACATTCTAATGGCACTCGTCGTCGTCACTCGCGCCACCGAGCACAAACCTCACGTTAAAATATTGGCATGTTTAACTCGGCAAGGCCAACACGACAACGCGATGATTAACGTCTCTTTCCCAGCCCATAATAATAATAATAATAATAGACACGAGCGAGTCCTTTATTTGAAGCTTGTAGGTACACGCCCCTCGGATGTGACAGATGCGGCGCTGATTGAGTTGTCGACGTACGGCCTGAACGTGCGAATGTGTACTTCGCATCCTTGTCTTGGCCCCTGGATTCCCGTAATGCGCAACGAGTCCGGAAATTCGTCATTCGCCCTGACGAATTTTTTGACGTAGATTTTTGCTTGACTGTCTCTCGTTCTCCTCGTTGCCGAGTCGCTCTCTTCCAATGAGCCTGCCTCTCCACCTTCTACTCCCACCCACCCGGCAACGAATCAACCCCCGCTTTTCCTAGCTCGTGGCAAATTTTCTTTTTCAATGCCTCTTCCCGTGTATGGCTGCGATTTACCTCGTAAATTTCAGGTTGCATTTTCGGGGAGGATTTCGGGGAGTATTATGGATGTTTGATGGGCCGCGGGAGGCCCACAGTGTTTAACGTATAAATCGGCGACAATTTAAAAAGGTATGCAATGAGGGAGTATAATCCCTCGAGTGAACCGCAATTTTACCGTCTCGAGATCGGATGCTTGTCAATTCATGTTACTTCGCTGTGTGGGAAGAAGGACTGGCAATGTAAACGAAATGCATGAAATTTTTTTACAACGATGTCAGGATAAGACGAGTAAAGGCCCTCGAGGGCTATCGCGAATTCCTTAAACTTTGAATTCATGCATTGGGTTCGCGTGGGCACTTGGCTCTTTTTGTCTTTCCACTTCTAGCAGCAGAGAACTGAGGGAGCAGCCACCGCTTCCTGACGCTCGGGCTGCTGACGAATTCGTTTTATAAGCCGGGGATGCCCCTCTTGCGAAAGAATTCCTATTTGAAATGGCATTTTCATCGAGTACGTTGGCAGAGAATCCACCTCTCCCAATGTCATTCTACATATTTTCCAACATGGCTGGCCTTTTGATTCTCTATTCTTCGCTGCGAATTTTATATATCTCGGGGCTCGCCCACATCCCTCAATAAATAGAGAGCAGCCGCTTGCTTTTTCTTGCCTCAATTCAAGTTATTGTCTCTCTCTGTGCCTTTATCTGTGCCTTTGTCTGTTTTTATTTATTTTCTTATAAATAAATTATTGCTATATAACTTTTCACGTGCACTTAATGTGCTCTTTTATTACTCATTATTAATACTCATTAAAATATCGGGACTGTCCTATTAATTAATATTCTTGCGTTCAATTGGAAATATCAGATGGGAATAAACTCAGCGGAGCAACGAGTTGCGCTTTAAAAACTTTTGCTTCACAATTTTAAATAAACATTTTGACTGGCATACTGACCGTCCATTGTGTTTAAAAGGCATTTCTGCAATCCGCAGCGGGGAAAAATGTTCTGGCGAAAAGAGAGTCAAATATTTTACAAATTTCTCTCCCCGAGAATACATAAGCGATCGGAGAATAGAAAATAGAGGAAAATTATGAGAAAGCCAATTATCGCCATTCCAACGTCGTCCCGCACAATACAAATTTTAGACTATTGACACAATTTTTAATGCTCCACTGCTATTATTCGACATTTTTCTTTTACAACAATTTGTGCTCCCAGCATTATATGCGCTTAGATGTTTGCGTCCGATGGCCAGATTATGGAGGCTTTAAAGGACGTTTCTCACCTTTCTGCGTAAACACTTGGCATGCGAGTAGGTAAAAGAAAAAAAATTGTCCACAGCTTTCAGGGCTTTCCGTTCCAAAGCATCAGGATTAGCATTAGAGCTGCCGAAGCCGACCTTCCCCTCTCCCCCCACCCCCACCACCACCCGAATATTCCGCAGCTTGTATTCCCGTAAATCGAATGCAAGAGGAAAATGTCCGCAGGTCTATTGTACCTTAACCTAGGCTTTGTATGTTTTCAGGATTGATCTCCGCTGCATTGTAATGATCTGCAGACTCAGTCAAGGTGCGCACCCAGCACTGTTTTCACAAAACTTTGGAAAAAATTTTCTGGTCATTCTTCCTCCGTGCGCTTCCCTCTATGCAGCGACTTTCTTTATTTACCGTACGCTATAATTTGAAAATTGTGCCCCTGTAATTTTCTGAGCTCCGTGGCCCGGGTTTTTCAGCTTCTTTTCGCGTCCCAAAAGAAACATTCGTGGCTCGCTTTAACGAAACTCTATAAGCAAAAATGACAAGAGATTTGACAAATGGTCCTCCCGAAACAGCCCACCCTTTTGTTTTTAATATGCACGGATGGAGTTTGGAATAATTTTAGCCGCTCGAAATGGGCTTTTGTCGCTGAACTTTTGCAGAACTTGTAAGAAATTCGCATAATTAAAACCGGGCAAGATCGTCACCGGGCAAGATCCCCCAACACACACACACACGCAAACACGCAGCCCCCACGTCCCGCCGATTTGTCTTCGATATCAAATAAGCGACAGCCTAAAATAAAAACGAATATATTGCAAATATATATATTGTACGAATAACAGCAGGAATATTCAGGCCAATAAAATATATTGTCTCGTGTTAAAAATCAGCCGAAAATAAATTAGCGCGGCGGCATTTATTTTTCATGCGGCCGATAAATGTGATCGCTCTTTGCCCCATCGCGTGTAGTGTGAAGATATTCGCAAAATCAGCAAATCAGAATATTCATACGAGTCTGAAAATGAAGCACTTTATCTGCCCGACCTTGTGGCCGATCCCCCCCAGCCCCCAGCCCCCCCGAATCTCTTAGCCAATAGCCACAACATCTCCGCTTACAAACACGCGGAGATGCGCGTAGATCTCATTTCGTGTTTCAGCATCTCCTGGTCCTGTCTACTTATAGATAGAGCATGTCGCGCGCGCGCGCGCGCGCACTCGGTCCGAAGCCCCGCCGTGAAAGCCAAAGATGAGTCCGGGCGATTTACGGGCCTCTAGCCAGGTCGAAGAGAAATCGAGTGGGTCCGGGATAACGCAGCGGGCGGCCAGGATGACGGCTACGAGATCTGCCATCTGCTTCATCTATATTTCTCGCAGCGTGATCGAATTTTAAACAGTTCCGCAGTCCGTACTAGGAGTCCCTCCTCCGTGCCCCTCAACCCTCGCACCAGCCGATCTCTCCGACCCAGCAGGACTTTCGTGTATCACCAAGGACTTTTTTTTTTCTTCCCTTCTTTTTCCATGCACGAATCTGGCGATCTCCACGCTTGCGCGCGAGCACGAGCTCCGCAGCTTTCGGACTCGTGTTACGAGAGGGGGGTGGTGGGAGGGGGAGGCAAGGGAAGGCAATGCAGAGCCAATAATCGGGAGAAAGGCGACGTCGAGAGAATCTTAGGTGTTTTTGGTGGAATCCGATGTTGTTTGGATGTATCGGATGTTCATTCATTCTAGTAAGTCTTATTCTCCAGTTATAAATTCAGGGATTTGCATGTTTTGCCGAGCGATGATGCATTAACTATATACTCTCTCCTCTCCCGTATCAAATTTTCCTTTCCATACAGCGCCTCGCTCTCACTCTCCAGCAATAATATTATTTTATTACTTACGCTCCCAAGTATCCCGGATACTTAAAAAATCCCTTGTTCACCACGGCCCATTGTGCCTCGTAGGCGTTATTTATTGAAGCTCCTTTTTTAGAATATTGTGTTTACCCGTGTCAACTATTGTCCTCACGAAAGATCATCGTGTACAAAAAAAAAAAAAAAATAAAAAGGGAAGAAAAAAACGTTATTTCCCTAATACGGAATTCATAGCACAATCGACTATTTGAAATATCGTGTTATAATTTCAAATTCCATATTTACTCAACTCCCGTATTCCCCGAGCGTACAAATTTGTAACTACGCAACACAACGTATTTCCATTTAATGCACCTCTACCTCTTCCTCCACCTCCTCCACCTCCTCCTCCTCCTCATCCTCCTCCTCCACCTCCTCGTGCGGCCCCATCAAAATATGCGCCGAGGAGAGCCTCGCATACTTGCGAGATAAGTCGATAGGCAAACAGTCAGCGATGCTATCCGCTGCCTAAATTCGGTAAACAAAATGGAAAAAAGCAAACTCCTTCCCGACATCGGACTCTATGCCGTTTGCAATCTCCAAAACGTTTTTTGTAGCCCAATGTTTTTCACACATCACCGGAATATCTTTATCTCGAAACCCGCGCGCAGTTCTTGCCACGTCCCGCGTGCGCACACACGCACACACACACATAAATCTATACGTATCTACCACGTTTAATCGTCCCCTAACCGCCGATCTTCCGATACGCGTCTCTCTCTCTTTTTGCTCTCTCGAGATATGTTGTGTGGTTACGTGCGTGCGCACTTTCCCCAGCCGGAATAACAAAGTCGTGGGTCCGTCATTTTTCTTATTATTTGTTACTTCCTCCGCAGGACTATTATGTAAGTTGCTGCAGCGGAAAATTCAAGATGCACCTCGCGTCCACTTTAAAACTATTTACAAATGCAAACAAGCGCAATTGAGTTTGAGAATTACGTGGCTTAAATGCCGGCCTGCTAATTGCAGCGAATAATTTATTGCTGCTTAGCTTTACGAGCTTATCGAATTGCTTCCAATACGGGTAATTAAATGCAGATGATCATAATTATACACTGGATAAAGTGATACGAATCCCGGGCAAATGGTAAATATTGTTAATAAACTTACGTGGTAGGGAGCATTTAACGAGACATCAACAAGTTCAAAAACTCACCTGAAACAGCGAAAATACATAAAATTACAATCAATTGCTTTGTGTTTAGATGAGATACAAGATATAGGTAAGTTTTATTATAAATTTAAATGACAAATTTTTATAAAGTCACTCTCTCTCTCTCTTAATAATAAATTATCGAGCAAATTACCAAAAGCATAATTCAGTTAATTTTCAAGTACCAATTACGCTACAAAAAATGTCAATTAATTAGACACCGTTCAACAGGGTCCAAGAAGTCACTGCACAACTTTTCTTAATCTTGTGTTTTTTTCTCTTCTTTTTTATAAACGTGCAATTATACATTATTTTTTAAGGCGGATTTTAATGTTTGATGAATAATAATGGAAAAACAGTTGCGTCGTGAGAGAATTCTTAATTAAGGTTTTAGATATAACAGAAGCTTCAAGATTTAATGCTCCATAATCGCATCGCCATTGCCGCTGATATTATCAAATTCCTGTACATTTGCCGCCATAATTGTCCCAACGTCTAATGAATTTCAACTATTGCCTCACGCAATTCGAGCCATATATTTTATTATTGTAAAAAATACGCGTGCCTTGATATTTACGAAATTTAAATAAAAATGTATCGCCTTTCCAACAATTAAATTTAATGGACATATATTTTTAAAAAGTTTTTATCTGATTGATTCTTCTTTCGCATATTTCTTCCACAAACTTCCATGCAAGAGAGGCTTCGTGTATTCGAATTTCGAAAGCGCATAAATTATACACCAAACAAGAAATGTCAATGATATTTCTCGATTACAATATAAAATAATCAAATTTATATCCCATGCTAATTTTAAATATTATTTAAATATTGTGAAAAAAGAAGGAGGAAAGAAATTTTTATACAAATAGCTCCTTGGAATTGATTCTATTAGCTTAAATCGGTAATGCAAAGCAATGATTAGCAACTAAATTCTTTGAATGTAAATGTGCGTAACGTCAATTTGACAATAACTGAATGTTTCCCGATTGTAATAAAATTTTACGTCGCGTTTTTAAAAGCCGTGTCTTGGTGTGGCAAACATTTTCTCTTCTCTTCCAAAATGCAATTTGTTAAATCACGTATTAGGTTATTCACAAAAAACAACTCCTATAAAATACGGAATCATGTATAATTTATCACGGGCATAAAAATAAAAAACTTGGCTTTCTAAAATTCTTCTCTTACTGTTTCAATGGTAATGTCAAAAATTATTTAATCATTTTTTTTTCAGGATAAAAATCGCAAAATAATCGGCGAATTTCAAATGATTTCTAGGAAATTTCATCGCCTCTCCTTACCCACGGGGCCATAAATACTGAAAATGTGAAATTATTGCAAGGCGTTATTCGACAAGTTTGGTGGAGAAAATTTTTTTTAACGACCTTCGGGATAATGGCTGCGCCACAATACGTCACAATTATTTACCAATTTATAACAGGGAACAAGGCAACGGGGTCATATTTGTATTTATTGGAAAATGTGTACAGCTGTCCGATTCTATTAAACGAGAAGCCTCAACGGTTATTTGACTTCCGTAAGCCCCCGATTCCCACATCTATTCCAGAATCAGATAAACAAGTGAAAGGGGATAGAACGAAAGGACAGAACACTCCCACAGAAGTGCACTCTGACAAATCGAGAATGGTGTGACGTCGAACGAATCGTCTGACAAAATGCAGAACAGCAGCAGCAGCAGCAGCAGCAGCAACAACAACACAGCAGTCAATGAGATGGAAAGAAGAGCTGATTTGTGTTGAACCTGCTACACTGCTTGCTGCCTCTTCTCGTCGACTCATGGCATATAATAGGTTCCGGGCACGAGGCTCGAGAAACCATATGCAAACCTTCCTGGTATCGAGAGCTTCTACCCGAGTCTTGAAGCGCAGAATTGAAGAGGGACAGGCGACTCGGCTCTCTTAATGGCTCTGTGCGTGAGACGGAATTGTTGTTTCTTCTTTGGCCACATGTCTGATGGAATCTAACTTTCAAAGCTGACGACGAAGCATTAAATGGTAGGGGGGTGAGTGGGGGTGGGGGGTGAGTGGAGGGGGCTAACGGTATATGTCCGTACAATAATATCGTAGCGTCGATTAAATTACAGTGTTATGTTTTTTATATTGGAGCCGAGTATTATTAATTGGAATGAGACGTACTTATTTTTTAATTAAAAACTGTTTCGAGCCGTAAAACTTTATCTTGGCGCGAAACTTATAATGGGAAAGCTCTTTTTAATTTATCCGCGCAGCCACTCTTGTAAATTAGCGGATAATTAGGAGGAGCGAGGGAAGTCTCGAGAATCTCGAAAAGCCGTAGGTGAATTACTCCGCTTCGATTCAATGCGTAAAGCCAATGAGAGCTCGTCAAGGTGTACACGCGCTAATGTTTACACCTGCGCGATAAAATGCAGCTCACGAGCGGAACGGCTAATTTGCGAAAAAAATACTCCTAGATTCGTATCCCCGACGCTTCCCCGGCCGATATCATTAATAAAATTGGCGAGCCGCTTGAGCTCAATAACAAAAAAAAGTTAAGAACTTGTAGCACTAGGAGTTGTTGGGTGTGAGCTCGGGGCGCCTGAAATCTCTTGGCCGGACTTTTATCTCCTGGCCAATAAATTAAAAAGTAAAATACGGTTTGCGTTAATAATTAAAAAGCGAGCAATAGCCCCCCCTTCCGTCAGCCGAAATCCCAACACGTCCTTTATAAAATAATTTCTCCTCGCAGAGCGAGATAAGCCGCACGAAGTGTGTGTAGCGATGGTGGGAGGGTGGGGTGGGGGGCGGGGAGGGTCTCGGACGAAAAAAGAAACCACCCGACCAAAAACATGTACATGCCTAATTAAAACGGAGAGAAACACTCAGCCACCGATGGAAGAAAAAGCTATTAATCACATCCAACAAGGGGTCAGAGAGTGAGAGTAAGAGTGAAAGACAGCCTGAGAGACAGACGGAGACAGAGAGAGAGAGAGAGATTGCGTGTGCGCGCGGGCGAGTACGAGAAAGCCGAGATTTGGTGATAACTTATGAAATGCGTTGAGAGGGAAAAATGAACGAGAGGAAACAATTATCATTGGTCGTCCTTCCTTTTACCTCGTCGTCTACTTGTTCGCAAAGTGCGCCCCAGAGACATACACATCGACAAATAGATTTTTCCAGCCCGATAACTGTATCAAAAAACAGAGCGGACACGCCTAAACTTAACTCTCTCCTTGTCGCACGGTTCGATATATGGGACGCCATAAGGCGCCGACTTGTGGATGTTATCTAGGCGCCTCGGCCTCCCCCATTATTTATTTACGAACAATGATTGTGCGAGAAGCAGGACGCCCGCCAGGATGATTGAACCCTTCGATTGTGGTCGGGTGATTGCGTCGTCGCGGCTGAAAGTCGTTGGGCTAGCGGATATTGACAAGCGGCACTTTGGAATTGGATTTTTCAAAGTGCGAGAATATCTAGGTTGCTGTAGGTGAAACTCAGTTGTGATTTTTTGAAAAGTTTTTGCTCCCCCCCCCCCCTCAGCCACCCATCCTCCCCTTATCCCGCTTATACGTAAATTCAATTTCTGTCGCTACTCTAGGATAGAGCGTGGAAAGCAAGAGATTGAATGCTATTATTTTTTATAATGTTTTCGAAATATAATTATAATATATATATATATATACAGTAATAGCTTCTTTAATTTATCGAGTTTATTATACAGGAGCGGACATTTAATCTTTGTATCATTGTCAATGTAAATCCGATATTCAATTATAATACTTAGTCATTTCAAATGTACATTATATTTTAAAACGCTGCAATTTATTTCCCATATTATCATTGATTGTATTGATTCATCGATGGTCTTTATAAAGAAAAAAAAAACAGAGTAATTTGATCGTTAAGTATCAAATTTTCGGGTGAAAGTATACGTATGAAATATTATAATGCACGTGTAAAGTAGCGCTGTAAAAACAATTGTCATACGATCATAGAAAAATATTGATGGAAGAGCGATCTGGAAAAATGGTGCAAAAAGAAACACAGGCAAGTCGTCTTTACAGAATAAGTAAACAAGGATACTGTCATCACAGATCAAAAGAACCTCGGTCGTGTCGTTCTGGCGCAGGAAAAGTCTGGCCACGATTTCCAAGAATGAAAATGGATATGCGAGGCGCTCATAGAATGTAAAAAGAGAGCGAGAAAAAGAAGAAGCCCAAGAAAATGGGTGGCGAAGAGAGAGTGAGGGCGAGACAGAGAGAGAGAGAGAGACGCGGAAGAAGAAAGCCGTTAAGACAATCGAAATGTTCAAGTGCTTTTTAGGGATGCAGGTTGAATTCCAGATTACCACGAGGATGGGCACGATATACGACGACAGACGTTCAAACGATTCACGATGCAAAAAAAGTGTTCCCGTGAAAAAAGTTTTCCCGCCGTCGTTGCCGCGGGAAAAAGGAAAACACGAGTACGTAGAGGCGCGCCTATAAATGCGACGAGCCTACTCTTTTCATGAGATTGGTAATTGAAGAAAGTGTCGAGAGTCCTCGAACTCATCATCCGGAGTAAAAATAATTTACAGTTAAAAATATACTATTCTTCGAATTTCGGTGAACTTTGTGGATTCTCGTAGAAAAAAATCTTTCAAAAATAGCCTCCGGGGCATTATTGGCCTTGGGTTTATTTTCCTTTTATTCACCTAACGAATACTAATGCGACCTATTGATATACTAGTTTTATTATTATTCGTAGTAATATCATGGAATAACTAGTATTTGTACATATATATATATCTTTCAATAATCAGCTAAATATTTAGACAAATTTATTTCTATTATTGATAAAATGTTTCCACGTCCCTTTCCTTGTTGAGTAAACTGTTCTTCATTGTACGAAGGGATCGGGATTTTGTGCGTGTTTGCGTGTGAGCGCACGCGTTAATAATTAAGAGGGCGGTCAATGTGATTAAAATAAACATATTAATTAGAAAGAAGTCTTAAGGAATTTATAAGGATCTTGAAGAAATGTACTTGTCCGGAATTTGCCGCTACGAGAAGAGGGAAAAAATACGCGCCTTTTTCATTGTTTCCCGCATATTCTACGCTATGATATAAAAATGTTTCCAATGCCGTCAATTAAGTCGTATGTTTGTAGCAAAGTGACGTCAAAGCATCATATTATTGGCTTAAATCGAGTAATCTGATGTTAAAATAGCAAGTGCTGGCTGCTCCAGTAGTTGGTCAAATCCTTAATTTTCAGAGTACATTGCATTTAACTCGCTTACAACTGAAATTTTGCAAAATGAAATTTTACAAGATCACTAAATGATAAACTAAATAAAAGTCGTTCGCCTTGCAAGTCACGACAACATAGGAGCATAGGACAGTCGTATATTAGCAGTCCGTAGGCCTTTATTAGCACAGAATTTTCTCAATCACACCTTCCAATTTCCCTAACGAGCTCTCGTTAAAGATGACGTCAACTTGGCTTATGC
The DNA here is from genome assembly GCA_030522565.1 of Ceratosolen corneri. Taxonomy (NCBI): domain Eukaryota; kingdom Metazoa; phylum Arthropoda; class Insecta; order Hymenoptera; family Agaonidae; genus Ceratosolen; species Ceratosolen corneri. The sequence continues at coordinate 2,872 of JAPYYT010002769.1, read as the reverse complement.
AAACATTGCCACGCGATGCAAATTTATGATAATGCCCGGCACGACGTAAGGGCCATAATAAAATTCGTGAAGCATCCGCAAAAGATCCGAGGCGACCCCAATTTCTTGTACCAATTAGTAAATATACAGGAGAGAAAACAGCCCGGCTAATTTACAAACGCACACGCACGAATTCCGAGAAGTGCACGGACAGTGATGAAAAAAGAAGGAACGAAACGCGTAACATCAGCGCAAACAACGAGCTCGCGGTCGCGCGCCGTAAACACAAAGGGACAAAAAGACGGGGGAGGGGGGAGGGGGGGGGGGGGGGGGGGGGGAAGGGAGGAAATCAGCAAGGAGCACGGCGACCCGTTAAAAAGATTCTCATATAAAATGACACGAAACACGTGCACATAAATTAAAGTAAAAAAAAAAAAGAGGATTTCCATCGAGCCCGGTTCCACCTCTCTCTCCTCTTTCTTCTTCTTTTATTTAACACACTCCAAGAGGCCGGCCAACACGATCGGCATCTCTCTCTCTCACGGGGCTATTTTTTCCTCTCGACTTCTCCCTCCTGGGCCTGCGCGCGGGCGCGCGCACTCACACACACGAGAGCCCAGCAAGAAAAACACACAGTAAGAACAAGGTGAGAAAAAGTTGCTCGTACGTGGAAATCGGCGGGGGTCCAAGGGAAGACGCAGCCTCCCATTCGAATGTCGCGCTCACACGCGAATCCATTTTTTCTGTCTCCTCCGCCCATCTCGCGATGTCTCACTGCACGCATATTTTATTTCGACTTTGTTTAACGAGGAGAGCGCGGGAGATTGATGGAGCCGAACTCACTGGATCCGAGAACTCGTACGCTCTCTCTCTCACTCTCTCGCTCCGCGTCTATCTCCCCATCTCGCTTCAAAGCTCGCTTTTTCCCCCCACGTCCATCATACTCCTCTTATTTAACGCGGGACTTTATTAATACGAGCCTCGCGATCCTTATCGTCCTTGCCGCTTATGCGTTCTGGCTACTTTACCGGGGCTTGATTTATGACTGTTTTATTGAGTAAAAATGATATGTCGCCGAGACGAGAATTCGCGTGTTTTTGAGAATTTCATTAAATCTTAATGCGAGATTTGCGAATTATCTACGCTCCGGAGGATGATTTAGTAAGGCTCGGCCGAACCGATCGATAAATTTGGACGCGCATTTGGAGAACTTGTGGTGGTGGTGCACCAATCACGTAACAGCTTTGCAATTCGTACGCCAATGATAATCAAGGATGTAGGAGGTCAAAAGGTTGAGGGCCTATAATAATAAGGGCATTATTTTGCGATCAAACGTATAATTGGCGTGGAGGCGATTTCGTGGTCCTTGGCCTTTCGAGATGCAAGTTGCGATGTCCTTAGCGTAACTTAATTTACGAGTAAAAATCTTGGGATGTGCTTGGCAGGTTACATTGAAATTATAATGAAAGTAAAAAGTAAATTTAATTTAAAATGCTGCGTTCATATAATTTATTCACACTCACGAGGAATATCAAAGTAAAGAACATTTGCCTTAGAACTTTTTTATTGCGTTGATGATGCGTAAAATCTCCAAATTTCATGCATTTTTTCAAAAGAACATAAATAAACGTAAAGGAAATTATATACAAATTATAAATTGTCCATAGGATGCCGAGTCGTGTGTAATTTCTTGTATAAATATCATCCAATGGAGAAGCAAGTCCAATATCCAGCATTATAAAGAGACAAATCATTAAAAGAATAATTTGTCGGAAAAGGGAGAGCTAATCCGGATCTACCGACGCCTCATCAAGATATTAGAAGATCCATCAGGCCAACAAAACTTGCATGAGTAATAATAACAGAAGAGCATTCCATTCGAAATATCCCGGCTAAGAGATCCCCCATACATACATTCTACCTGTGAATTTGTCTTCGTCGTCCAAGTGATATCCGAAATCACTTGGCGGTAATGCAGAGCCGCGCAAGGCAAATATAATTGATGACGAGCTCGGGTCTGTGACACTTGCGATCGTACTTGGGGACGCGCTGATCGATGATTCATTTCTCGACGGCCCGTGAATCGCTCCCGACTCGATCTATCATTTCCACGATCATCCTCGAAATATTGCCACAGCATCCACCCCCACCCCCGCCTCGTACTTTATGGGAATTTTTTTAATTCGCCTCGGCTTTCGGGGTCCGACCAACGTCCCTGTCACTTCAAAATGCGAGAGAAGGTGCCTCCCATTGACATTTGCTTATTCCGCGTGCATCCGAGCAGAAAATAAGCGAATACGCATCTCGCGAAGATGCTTGCTCTCTTACATTTTCGATTAGTACGCGTCTCGCACCACTTTAAATGAAGAATACAAATGCGTTGGCGCATCGCATTGCGTCGCTCGGAGTGCCTGAGCGTTACGTAAAAATTCCAAGGATTGTTAACATTCGGTAATTATTATCTCTCTCGTTAAGTGCGATTGATAATTAATACTGCTTATGAGCGCGGTCTGTGTAAACAGCGATTCCTCGTGTTAAGCTCGCTAACTTATCGTGTTAACAAAAAAAGAAAAGAGAGAAGGAAAACAAAAGAAAGAAAAAAGACGGAACAAGAAGTAAAGAAGAAAAAATGTCGTAACGTCTTTGAGCGCGCAATAACGACTTTGTGTTAAATACTAATATTTACTTTACTAACCAAACATGCATTTTTACCTCCTCCTCCTCCTCGCAGCCTCCTTCGCAATTACGGAGGAAAAGATCCTCATTTTCGTAGTTGGCGCTCGAGCGGCAATTAGGATACTGGTAGCGCTTCGCGAAAATTCGCCGCACATAAGACGAACCAGCAAAATTGTAGCCACGAAAGGGCGGGAAAGAGAGGCATGGCGAGGGGGGG
>JAPYYT010002768.1:0-16515 GCA_030522565.1 Ceratosolen corneri | reverse complement strand
CGGCGATGGTCTAGCAATAATTATGAATTACGCGTAGACGATGCGCCGCGTGGTCTTATATGGGTTTTTGGCCACCGGGCTCCGTACTATATGCATTTGTCGATATGATGAGCCGTCGCGTGATAATCAGGTTTATGGGAAATGCTTTCCGAGAAACGCGGTGCTGGGCTCAATCGTACATGTAACACGCAAGGACATGAAACCGTGTTGCTACTTGCCTCTTTTGCGTGGTTCTCTTCTGCGCTTCACCTGGGAGCTCCGTCCAGTATGGGAAGGAGTCAGCCGCCGGCTAAATAAATGCTCACCGTCTGGGCTAAGCTTCTTGTTGTATGAATCCAGACCCTGGCTAAGAAACTGCTCGTATATAAGACCACGAGTTGCACTGGAGACCTTTCCGAGTGGTAGCGGAAAACGTTTGAGTTGGAGAAAAAGTTCTGCCTCGACGTGATTGCGATCTTATTTTATAGCCGAAGGGCTAGCTAGTCCGCCGAGGAATCATGGTGGGGGGTCTAACGAATTTCTCTACGTTGATGAGATGAAAGAACAGAAAAGGTCCTCTCATTTAGGCAAGGGGTAGGGGGTGAAGACCGAGACGACGGAGGCAGGGGCTGTCTTGCCACGCTCGTTGCACTTCAAAAGCGCGCCCCGCTTTTACTGGAAACACTGAGATTAATATTCGTAAGATGTTAACCGAATATTCTAGCAAAGGTCACATTCAAAAGTAAAATAGGTCTTATTTAGTGACTACTCGAGATTCTGTCGAAATCGCGAACAATACCTGAAAAGAAAAAAAATATTTTTTAAATATATAAAATAAATTTTTGGCTACGCTGTTTAATATATACTCCTCTATAATACCCAATGCATTTATAAAACAGTTCATTTCTGTATTTAAATTTTTTCAAATAAGTTTGATAAACAGAAGAAATGTTCTTAATAAAATAATAAAATATATATTAACAGACGCTTAATTAAACGAATTGAAAAATGACAGTTCATCTACTATTGATTCAATATTAAAATTATTCAAAAATGAATTTGTTCCAGATCCCGTAAAAGAACCTACGGACGTATCTTTTCGGGAAGCCTAGAATAGTTGCCAAACTTCGAGCTATTTTCATAACTTACCAATTCAAAATTGAAAACAACAAGCGACACTTCAAAGCGTTAGTACAACAGCGCAAGCCAAAGCATGACTCCTCCCCCCCTAAAAGGACGTTAACACTGCACGTAAAGGGTACCAATAACAGCTGAATAATGAGCTATCATCCAATCACTGAAACTTTCCATTCCTCGAAGCCGAAGATGACCACCCGTTCTCAAGGAGCGGAATGAAGTCATGAACTTGGACTGCAAGCGCAGTTTGCGCAGGAATTTCAGAAAGCATCAGGACGGACAAGAGAAAACACGGATTCTGAAAATCTTCAGAATAAGTTATACAAAACAGTGACAAAAGAGTTTATCAGATATCAGTGCTCGGCTTAATATACAGAGAAGTTTCGACCCGACATTGAAAAAAGGTTACATTGCTTACATTAACAAGCTCGTCAAAATTGAAAACAACTGAAGCCCAGTTAATCCGCGTTCAATTTATGACTACACGCCGCTATCTACAAGGCCAGATTCAACATCAATTGGCAAGTTTGAAACAATCACCGAAGACCTAAACCCCAGTTGACTTAGCATTCAATTAGTATTCGGGACCAGAATCAGCACTTAATTAGCAAGTAGCAAAATACTCATTAAGAAATGGCCAAAAGCCGACACTCTTATAAGATAAGTAACCTCCTATAAATTCATCCAATTCTAACACTATATTAACATAAAGTAAAAGCACTTAGAAATTATAATTAACAAAATCATACCAAGCTCTGGAGTATTAAATTTACGCCTGAAAATTGCGACGGTATGGAAATTACAATTCAAGATAAAAACAAGATTATAATTTATTGTATGTATTAAATAAAGGCACAACTCCAACGTCTTCATTTCTTTCTACCCTGCTATCTCTACCCTTCCACTATCTGCTTCTCCCTCACAACATCTTGAAGAGAATTCACATTCGGGTTAATTCCCGAATACTTATATTTAATTTAAATTAATTCGAATAAATTCCGATTCTAATACTTTTTAATGTGTATTCGAGATTTCATAAAAGTTACGAACTTCTCTCAATAAAACTCAAATTGATTGGAAATGAGAAGAAACTCTTAACATGTTTATAATTGCCAGATGTTCGCCAAAAGTCTTTGCCTCGTACAATAGTCCACAAGTGTCATCTTATGGTCACTTTCCGATCAATATTTACAACCTCCGCGTAGGACAAGAATTTTGAGTAAAGATTTTAAATCACCGAGAGCGACTACCCTCCGTGGTTTATTTGCACCTTCTTACAAATTATCAAGCAAGATTTATACTTTGTTTAATACACAGCAGTGACTATCAGTACAACCTTTTAACAAAGTCACTAGGCCGTTGCCCGGGCTCCTTCTTTATCTATTCATTATACCAATCACAGGAGAATACTGACAAAAGCAAGCTTCGTATTTTCCTACTCCCAAAAAAATTACTCCATGAGTACACCCCCAGGAACGCGTGGTGACACCAACAAAAATAGACTACACGAGCTGCAAGATCAGAGTTCGTTGTTGAATTAGGTGAGTTCGACGTTATAATTAGAGTTCGTCAGAGTTCTCATTGTTCTTAGTATTTTTTATTTGGATCTTCCTCCTAGTGGTTGATAACTAACCGCCGCAACAAAATAAATCAGTTTTTCAACTTGGGTGGCAATTAATACGGCATTCAATTTATATCTAACCGCTCAACATCTAATTCGCAGTCTTATTCATCGACTGCTTTCATTTGCTTATATTCGGAGTCCGTTTGCGGATTGACTCCGGCAGCATCTTACTTGTTTTTATTTAGAGTCCTATACGGAATGACTCCCGAAGCATCCTTATTCAATTACTTCATAGCTGAGTTACACTCTTAATGGGAAGTAACTGGATCAGTTACAGCATTCATACTTACGATGTGAATTATACACAATGGGACGTTCAACTAACAACTGACCATCGGAGTATAGAAACGTGGCATTCAACATATAATTGACCGCCGCACCAACTATTTCACCTAATTACAGGAAAGTAATTTAGTCATTTACTAAATTCATCATACTACAATCTCCCTTCAATTACCAAGACATTTAATTTACAAAGAGTAACAAAATAATATAATCAGCTTTCAAGATAATATAAATATAACAAATTTTCAATGTTATATTCAGCATATTGATTTCAATAAACGCTCTTACAGTCACAAATACCTTTCATAGACTTTCTTTTAATACCTGCTGCTACCGCTTCCCTTTCACTATCTAACTCTCGCTCTGAGCATGTTGAGGAGAGTTTGCATATCGCTTTATTTCTCGACCAATATGCTATCAATTATAATTTCAAATATTGTCGGATTTTAGGATAATTATATTTTTACAAGCAGTATAAAAAGTTGCGGGTTGTTCTGTTTAATATGAAACAATGCATAAATAAATTAGTATAATATGTTGTACAGTCAACTATTTCTAGATAAAGGTTTGTTTTTAAAAATTATAATAACTAAGTACCAAACGGATGCTCAAAATATTTCTCTTTATGTATTCCCAAAGCGATAAATATAATATACAATTATTGTATAAAACAGTAATCCATTTGTTTTAATTACTATGGTGAAGTTAATCATACAGTTCAATCTGAATTTTTCAAAGAGAAATTAGCTGACTTTAAATTATATCTTCATCACTTTTTTGAGAATTTGAATTAGTATAGAATGAATAACATTCTTAAATTATAAGCTAATGTTCCATATTTAATCTTATATCCGTTATTTAATAAACTTATGATATATAAGGTATCTGGTTTCAAATTTAGCAGTATTATATTAAGAAACTGAAGCAATATGTTTTAAGTTCAAGTTTATGTAACTTGAAAAAATAATTTTGTATATACAATATATTTACGAAGAAAATTATTGACAATTATTTAAAATAGGGTTATCCTAAGTGTTTACTCTCCCCAAGATGTGGGGATGAAACTGATAGGAACAGATAGCAGGATAGAAAGAAACGAAGTCATAGAAATCGTATATAATACTGTAAAACTGTTTTTATTTAAAATGTATTAAAATTATTACATAACAGAATCTAAGGATGCAATTAAGCTCTTAATCGAGCAGCAAATTTATATTCAACATCTTATTATCAATAAAGGCAACGTACAATAGTATACTAACTCATTATAGACTCAATTTTAAACACCCCTGCTATCCTTCACCATACACCATCTGCCTCTCCCATTTACCACCCCAAGGAAAATTCACTGTTGGGTTGATTCCGGAAAAGAAAAATAAATTAATAATTATGATTTAGTTTTTTTATAAAAGTAGTGTAAGAGAAATTATAAAACAATGATTTAATTAATTGTACTTCTTAATATCTCTATATGGTTTTTTGTTATTGTAAATACAACAATTTTAAATTCCATTCGATAATTGAATTGTTTCGATTCATTCATAATAAAAATGAATTTAGATATAATTTTTGGAGACTATAATTACAAATGCTCACGTAATGATGGAGTATTCTGGTCTCCAATGTAAATAGTTTAAGTTCATCGTAAATGGATTTTACGTGTTAAATTTGAAAAAATAACCTAAAACTATATTAAATCAATAATTTGCATTTACAATTGGTATAAATACAATTATATAATATCTAAAAATACATATATAAATACAATATATAATTGATATAAATATTAATATCGATAAATATTTTTATTTGTAAGTGTATATTTATATTGGAATTTTTCAATTTGTCATTGACAGTAGCTAATTCGGAAGGTATGTATATTTTCTAATTGTGGTACCTTTAAAAATTTTTATTTATAATCATGAAATTTACATATATAATTATTATTTTTTTAAATATTTATAATAAATGTGTATATTTTATTTATAATAAGTAGAATTTAATTTCGTTAAACACTTTAATAGTAAATTAATTTATTAACTCATGTAATAAAAATATAAAGTAAATTAAATTTAATTATAATTTCAATTTTATCTGTTAGAAATCGTAAGAATGTAATGATAAAATGCTTTAAAAATTATACCTTTAGGCTCAAATATGAATCCTTAAAAAAGTAAGTGGCTTATCGAAGACAACAATTAAGAGGGAATTAATAGTAGTAAATGTAATTAACTATGAATAGCCTATATTCATAAGATCATAAATATTGTTTAATGATAAATGATTATTACAATGATGAAACATTAAATTTTAAAATGAGTAAATCAGAAGGTAGGAAAAGCGAAGTATGCAGATATATTTAATAGAGAGCAAATTTACTTATTATATAATATATTTATTATATAATAATTATATATACTTAAATCTTGTATAACATCATATACATAATAAATTATAAATAAATCTGAAACAAAGTTATTGCTTATTGTTTTAGTTAATTGGTAAAGAAGGGAATCGTTTATTCTCACAATATTTGAAATATGTATTTCTTTACAGCTTAATTATTGTATTATAGTTATAATGAAATATTTCACACTAATTATACAATTCCAAAGGTTACTGTATTCCACTATTTCTACGTAAAATGATATACAAAGATAGATTGGACGAACCTTCACTTTTATAAAATATTAGTTGAAAGTATAACAAAGCAGGATACTTTCAGTTTGCTATTTAAAATAATACATTTGCAAGAAAATATTGGTAATTCAAAATATTGGTTCAAAATTGTAATTAACTACGAAGAATGGTTATGTAATCACATATAAAATTATACATAAATAAAAATACAGAAATTTCCATTAACACATACAATACCATATTTGTCTTATCTATCTGAATAACACTTTTAAAAAGAATAAAAAAGAGTTTTGACATGTACACAATTAATCAGTTAAAATAATGTCCCAAAAAATGACTGATAACCTCTTCATGTTACATCAACAAAAAAATTTTCAAAAAACTATTATGATAACAAAAATGTACGAGAACAAATCAATTATTAATGCACTACACATTTTTTTATATTTTATAATGTCGATAAATTCTTCTTTAGATGTTATTACTATTTATAAATACAATATATGAATTTATATGTAATAAAATGTATTTCAGCATATTTAAAATATTTTATCTGAATAAAAATTATCATGTAAACTTTGATTGTAAAATTCAATTGATATTGTTGTAATTATAATTTTTAATATGTAATGATTAAATTATTTACATAATAAAGATCTAATAATATCGTAATAAAACGAGATATTTAAATATTAATATCACTCTTCATTTAATAATTTTTAATTTAAATATAATATAAAATATAATTATATTTTGTGTTTTTAAATTTGGAACCAAATTATATGTATGTAAAAACATTATATTTTGTTAATTCAAATACAAATACCAGTTCTTATCATTAATTAAACAAAAAGTCAAATAATTTATTTTAAAATAAGATTATGTTTGAATTCAATTTTTTTATGAAAACTGTATCAGAATAATAATGTCATCAAATTATATACATGTTTTTTACGTAAAAATTACTTTTAAAATTATTAATTTTAAACTGTTTTTCTCATTCAACACGTCATTTCTATTTTAAAATCTCAAAATACAAAATTTTTATGAATAATTTTATAATTTTAATTTTTATTGATTTCATAAGTTTTTTTCCTAAGAAATTCACATTTTTAAATAATTTAATGTTCAACTACAGTAACGAAATATATAAACTTGTAACTGATTAATATATATATTTTTTAAATATAATCAAATATAAATTATTATAAGCAATATTATATTCTTTCCAAAAAACGCTGTCGAATATAATTTTATCGTGAAATTGCTTGCGAGTAGAAAATTTTGTCTAATTTCTAGGCTATAACGTTTTTTTTTTAATCACATAAAAGTATTGATAAAATATTATTATTTTATGATAGAGAAATTAAAGTCATTTTTATGTGATTTGTTGTTATTTGTAATAATTAAAATGACGAGCTTTTTAAAGTTAGGAGAAATATAACTCGTGTAACTTAGCTTTTTACATATTTGCATTGATACATTTACGCATGCGCATAAAATAAAGATCAAACAAAAATTAATTTGTTAATAATATTATAAAAGTTTGTAAATATTCTTTAATTTTTATAACAGTAAATATTAAATAATGATTAGGGAAGTTTTTGTAATTATAAAAGTATACATTTAACATTTCACCAAGTTATAGGCGTCATGAATTTAATTTAGGTTAAACATTTAAACCGAAAACGTACTTTAAATATATAATATAGAAACAGCAAGCTGTTAACTTAAAATTTTAATTTACGTAGTCAGGAAATGAATGAAGATTGGTTTTACAGTTATAAATTATATATATTATTTTGTGATATTTTATAATTTTTATACTTCAGACATGATAATCCAGTTAATGCATTAATATTGTTTATATCAAATATAAATGTATAAATAGTCATAAATGCTTCGGTTAAATTTCCAAGTACTTTTAAAAAATTGTTTAAATCGTAAGTTGTCATGTTAAAAATAATTTAAATTGATTAAATCTTATATAAACATAAATATAAAAACTAGTATCAATTAAAATTTAATATAAATAAATATCGAAGTTTTTATTAAAACCTTGGTTAACTTTTTAATATTATAACAAGATTTTAATGTATATTTAATATATAATATTTAATTTTATATTATTGTCAAATACAATTTATATTAAAAAAATTTATATATTTTTTAAAATACAAATCTTAAATTAATTTTTTTTATTTATAATTATTTTTAATATTCTAAATTTTTATTTTTTAGTTAGTTTATGTAGATTATTATCTTGTGAAGTAGATATAATGACAGAAAATACAAAAATTAATATAAATAAAATTGAAAAAAGAATATTAAATGATGAAATTAAAAATAATTTAAAGAAACAAAAGGTTGAAAAATATGTAAGAATAAAAAGAAAAAATTATGCTATGTTGCTAAGTTATCTTGGTAAAAATTATTATGGCATGCAAAGAAATCCTGGTATGGCAACAGTGGAAGAACATTTAATAAAAGCATTATTAAAAGCTAATTTGATCAATTCTGAGACTTTCGGAATGATTCAAACTATTAATTTTCAAAGGGCAGCAAGAACAGACAAAGGAGTATCTGCTATTCGACAAGTTGTTTCTCTAAAGCTACGTAAGATTTTATTACATTTGTAATATATTGTAAATTATCATAAATAAAAATTATACTAAAAATAATTTTATTGACATTACTAAACATAATAAATGTTATACTGATGTGTAAAAATATTATTGAGTATTATTGAATGTTGAATAATACATGTTCAATTTTAAATTAATTCAGTTATTAATTTAATTATAACAGTATGTATAAGATATAAATATATATAAAAAATTTTAATTTTTTTCACTAATTATAGAAAATAATTTCTTTCAGCTGACGATCCATGTAAGGATACTATAAATAATTATTTGCCTGAAGATATAAAAGTGTTTGGAATAAAACGGGTAACTAAAGGCTTCAATAGTAAATCACAATGTGATGCACGAACTTATTCATATACCTTACCTACATATGCATTTATCCCAGAAAATTTAGAACAGTTTCAGAGAACAGCAAATAAAATACTTATAGAAAAAAGATTAATAGAATTATCTATTATAAATGGAAAACCATATCAAGAATATAGAATATCACAAGAAAAACTACAAAGGTTACGAGAAACATTAAAATACTTTGAAGGAACTCACAAATTTCATAATTATACATCAAAAGTGTAAGTATAATAGAAAAAAAAATTATTGATTGATCCAATTTTTATAACAAATAATTTTTAGATTGCCATTAGATCCAAGAGCAAGGCGTTACATAATAAATTTTGTTGCTGAAGAACCTTTTATTATTAATAACATGGAATTTATTACCTTGAAAATTAAAGGACAAAGTTTTATGTTACATCAAATTAGAAAAATGGTAGCAATAATAATAGGAATTATGAGAAATATTATAACAGCAAAAGAACTGGAACAAACTTTTGAACAACAAAAGTTTGATATCTCTAGAGCACCAAGTTTGGGATTAATGTTGTATTTTGTAATGAAAATGTTTATAAAGAAATGAACTACTGAAGTTTTAAAAATATAGTAGAATCTTTTTTAATAAACATATAAATAAATAAAAATTAATAAAAAATTATATATAAATTTTAACATTACAAATATGTACTATATTTTTAATATTCTTTCATAAAAAAAGCCATTTTTTCCAAAAATATTTATTTTTATTATTTTAGGTACATTATGAATATTATGATAAAAGATATGGATCGGATGGAATTCATGAAAAACTTGACTGGACTGATTGTAACAAAGAAATTGTAGAATTTGAAAAAAATATAATTTATAATTACATCATTGACACAGAAATCAAAGAAAATACGTATCCTTTTAATAATCAATTTAACAAAATAAAAGAATCCTACTTTAATGTCATATATCAAGAGATTAATAGTCATGTAATAAAAATGTAGCACATTAAAAATCAAAAATATTTAAAAAATTGATAGAAAAAACATATAAATTAAATTAAACAAATACCATCTTAATATTTTTAAATTCTTTTAATAAAATTATCAATTGGTTATAATTTCTTAATTAATTTACAGTATGCTTAATTGGCTAGCAAAATTAAATGGTCACTCTTTTATGCTACGAAAGAATGAACAAAATATTAATGAAAACAAGGAACAGATATAGAAGTAAAAATAAAAAAGAAGACAAGATTCTAGTATTTTAAATCAATAAATTTATTAACCATTACATTTTGTATATTTAAAATTAATGAAGCAAATATAAGTAAATGTTTATTGTATTGCATTTTCAATAATATTTAAAGAAATATTACAGTTATATATGAAAACAACCATTATTAACATTTCTGTAGAAATATTTTATAATTAATTGAATTAATTTAAAACTTATATTAATTAGTCATTAAAAATTTTAAATATTACATTTTTTATTCCTTTTTGATATAGATATTATGGACAAATTTAATATCAATACAATGAAAGCAAATATTGAATAGAAAAGCTTGTTGCATCAAGTAAGTAACCTGTAATACCAACCAAATATTAATATTATTACAGTATTTGTTGTAATATAGGGGGTGGAAACAAAAAGAAAAATCTTACTGAAATCTATATACATGTTTCTGTATTATACATTGGTCCCTACACACCAAATGTTTTTATTACTTAATTATACTAATATTTAAAAAATATTTATAGTTCCATTCTTAAGATGAATTAATGAAATTAAAATGGCAATATTAATGAAATTGAATAATTCAATATAAAAATATTACATTTTGGAATTTAGTGATGTATATGTATATCTTTTTCCACTCAAAAATAAAAGATACACTTACGAAATTTAACATACAAATTATACAATTAATTTCCATTTGAATGAATAAAGTACGAATTAGGCAAACAATTGTTTAATTTCTTATTAGCCTTGTATAGTTTTTTACTTTTATATATTAATGTTTCATATGGTATAACAAACAATTATGTTTATGTATAAATAATATATTCATTTTCAAAATTCCTTCGATTATTATTGACTATTTATTATAAATAAATAAGCAATTGATTATTAATATTATGCAGTAGGATAAATAAAATTTTACACCTATTTTTAGTATACATTATAATCAAATCATTTTAATTTAAGATATAAATTTTGATTATATTTATATTTTCATATTAAAAAATTCTTCCAATTTATGACTATTATTAGTAAATATTACTTTATTATTCACCTGTTTATTATCTATAAAATATCAAATGATAATATATTAGAAATTTTTACATTTTTAAAAATATTTTACCAATGTAATTACCAACAAGTAAAAAAGTTTTTCTGTAATTTTTATTGAAATTTTTAATTAGTTATAGTTTATAAATATTTTATTTAATTCAGATTTCAATAAAAAGTTGAGAAATAACTTACAATATTGTGAAATTTCACTAAAATTGCCATATTAATTTTTTTTTTAATACTAAAACACTATAAGAAATAAATTTTACTTTAAAAACTATAAATACATCGTATACAAATATTCATTATTTTTAATAATTTTTTATATTATAGGATATTTTGATTCGCAGTAATCCTAAATTTGATATTTTTAATATTATATAAAATATATTTAATGCTTTTATAATTAATAATTTTATGTAAATGATTCACACAAAATAATCATTGTTATGTATAAAATATTAAAATTTAATTATAATATATAAATATTTGAAAAATTTTTATTACCTTACAATAACATTTTATTATTCCTAATGAAACTTATTATGTTATGAATAATTTAGCTGATTTTGCAGATATTTTGTTTTATATGCTGATAAATCTGAGTATAAATGAATAAATTTAGTTTTAAAATTTTTTAATTTTAGTTAGGTATGAATTGACTAAAAAATTATTTTTCCATATATAATTTAAAATATCTTATAAATATTAAAATAAATTATTAATATAAAAATAATTTAATTTAAAAAACAAGATGTTATTATCTAAAATTTATTTAATACCATACACTCATATTAAGTAATACAATAAATTACATTTTTTTAGTTATAATATTACCATCAATTTTACTTTTAGAATTAAAATTGGCTATAATATTATTAATTTTATTTTTATATAACTATACAGATAATTAATTTTTTAGTTATTCATAAATTATACCAATAGAAAACTGTACATTAATGGATTATTAAAAATTCATTTTAAATAGTTTATAAAAATTGCTAGTTTTATCACAATTTTAGGGTAGTAATGTAATAATATTTTTTGTTTTGGGTAGTATATAGATAGATATATATTGAAGATAGATTATTTTAGGCAGTAGTTTTAATTCAATACGACATACATATTTTATTAAATGGAATATATTAAAAACTATAAGTTACAAATTAGAGTTAATAATTTGAATAAATAACTATATGATTTAAATATTAAATGGATGCTAGTATTATAAATCATTATAAGAAAAATTCCACAAGTGAACATTATTGATTTTATAGTGCTTGAAATAGTATTTTAAATTATATTATTAAATGCAATTTTATTTATTAGCTTTTAATATTTTAAAAATTTAAATAAGCACATCATGTTTATTCTATTTTTGTTATAAATCATTAAAAAAACTTTTTTTTACTCAAATTATAACAAATAAGAGACAAAAAAAATCGAATTCAATTGTACTATTATTAAATTCTATTTTTCTATTCATTTCTAAGGTGAACAAAAAGTTAAGAACAAGTCTGAAAATTAATAGCTTACCATCTAAATCTAAGTTTACCAAGTCAGGTAATTCTGGCGAATTCAATAACTGATTTGTATTAATTTCAGAAGTAGATAGATTAGTATCAGCACTTTTCATTATTTCATTTAATGTTTTATCTAATTCAAAATCTGATTCAATGGTAAATATGGGCTGAATCATAATAGATTTTATTTCATTGAACTCTTCAAAAATCTAAAATGAAAAATTTTCAATATAATGCATGACTAATAAATTCAAAAGAATTATGTAGATTAAAAGTGTAACAATATTTAAGCCTTACAATATAATAAATATGATTTAATTAGTATGTATTAACAGTTAAGCATACTTTTAGTTAAGTAACATATTTAGTAACATAATGTTTGTTAATGGCAAAGTATATAATATAAACTAATTTAATTAATGTTAGTATTTATAATAAATGAATTTTGGTATTGTAACTTGGAAATACCTCAGATAAATCGTCTACTGTATCTTTAACTTTATTTTCAGTTAGACCGTTACATTCAAACTTTTTCAAAATATTACAACCTGCTTTGTATGCAGCTAGTGTATGTGTATTATAATGAGCATCATCAATACTAGATAAAAGTTTCTGAACATTGTATAAGGCAACACTACGTTTTTCAATACACTTGTCCAGTTCATGTTTCTTTCGTATAAAACTTTTCGCTACTTGCTTCAAGCCACTTGTTAAAGACATTTTAGCTCTTAAAATTACTTCATTTCGTTCTTTTTCCAATTCTTCAATGCATTTAGTTATTATATATTCTTGTTGAGCTAATTTGTAAATATCTTCATCAATCTCTGTGACATCTTCTACATCATTTGAAGAAATCTTTACTAATAAATTATGTGAATCATCCTCCTTACAATCTCTAAAAGCAGCTTGGTTGGTACGTTTAAGCCAAATTAATGCGAGTTTTATATTTTCCTCTGTAATTCTATCATTACCGCTTTGCTTTATACAATTTTTTGTTAGTCTAGATAATGATAGCAATCTATTTTCATTTTTATTATTAATTGTTAATAATATTAACTCGGCTAATTCTTTAACAGTAGCAAGATAAACATACTTTTCAGTCATATCAATTTTTGGCTCTAATATATAACCTTTAATTTTTGAAAAAATCCAACTAGAAGATTTTTTTATAAATATATCTACCATCCAACCAATCCATGTATTACTGGGTTCTTTTAAAAAATCAGACATTGATATGATCTCACCATTGCTGTATTAATGTTAATAAAATACAAATGAGATTAAATAAAAAAAATATTTTACTTTTATTTAAATTTAAATTAATTTTAAATATTTATTAAAACTGAGATTCATTTTTAAAATTCCATAAATAATTAGACATAAACTTACCGATAAAGTTCTTGCCAAACTGTGGGTAAACATGTAATTTTTTGAGAATTTCTCTTAAAATTGGCATTTAACACTGATAAAGTAAAACAACCCAAGGCATAATAACTTGACCAAATATTTATTAATTCATGCCAATATTGATATTTATGAATCCACTCTTCTGGATTAGAAGAACGATTTCTAAATGGAGCACAAATAAACCTCATTCGTTCATCTTGATTCCAACTTGGTGGCAAATGATTATAAGGTAAAGGAAAATTAGAATCTGTAGATAACATGTTTGTTTCCTAAAACAAATTCCAGAAAAATAGTTATAAAGAAAAAATTAGACAAATTTATGTTTAACGAAGTATTTCAGATATATATATATATATATATATATATATATATATATATTTAAAATATAATATAAATGTTATAGATTATAAAAATTTTACTATAAAATAAAGAATCAGAAGTATTAATAATATATATATGAAATTATTGTATCATAAAATTAAATGTAAACATATATAACTTACTAGAAAAATTTGAATAGAAGATACTACGTGCTTTCATCACAAAAGTATAAGTGTAACACATATTATGACACATAAAAAAATCTAACTTATGCAAAATAAATTTAAAGCAAATTCAACTAATGTACCATATAACATAATAGTACTATTTCCTATATCTAAAACATACACCGCGAAAAAAAATTTAAATAAAAATTATAAGTATAAAATTTCTATTGATAAACATTGATTTCGATAATACTCTATATATCAATAAATGTACACAATTAATACAAACAAAATAATCCATACATTATCTAAATATATATAGATATCAAATTAATAAAAAAAAATTATTATTGCTAATAACTATACTGAAAAAAGGTTTAGATAACGCGTATATTGTAAGTAATAAAAGACAGACTCTTTTATATAATTAAATTTTTAATTATATTATATATCGTATATAATTAAAATTTTAATCATAATTCCATTATTTCGGTTATAGGACGAATAAATAGAATTTATTCTATAATTTATTTTTATAAAAATTCAATATTAACATGATAATACCCATAAATAAAATAATATATTTTAAAATATTATTTTATGTATTAGCTCTCGGAACCAATCATCCTAATACTCATTAGTACACACATCAAATTAAACTCATTTTATCTAAAGAATAAGCATAGATAAAGGACCACTTTAAAACAGGCATAATTAAAGTCTAAACTTATTGGTTACGAGTAAAATAACCACTATATTCCCAGCTATTCATAAAGGAATAAATAAAGCTTTTATACTTGCAAATCTTTGCCTCTGTAAATTAAATACTTATTATTGAATTTGAAAATAAAAATTGAGAAAACTACAATATGTAGTACTTTTATTTTGTTGCTAAATCAACACTTCATCATCCAGCTTAAAAAGTTATTTTCCTTAATTAAATGCTTAATACTATCATTTTCATACAATTTTCTGTCATAAATATTAAAAAAAAAAAAATTATACAATAATGAAAGTTACAAACACAAATTTTATTACTTAAATAAAAAAGATATATTATTACGATTATATATAAATATAATAGAAAATATATACTCAAAATATATTACTTAAATGTCACCCATTAGTTTACCTATATATAACTTTACAAATTCCTAAACATGCCCGAAGTTAAAATTTTTTACTTGCTCCACCGAAAAATATTTATAATAAATAAAAATGTATAATACATTTATATCTTTAAATAAAAAAATTATTTAATTATAAAATTGATAAGTTTTATTAATTTCATAAATTTAGCCTTTCTTTGGCTTTTGGTTAGCGTTTCCTCATTCCCTTATAGGACAGACGATTATTGTCATTACTGTCAACATGCATTTTCTGTATATGTCAACTGTCTTGTTAATTCATTTTGCATTTTATCTCCTGTTATAATTAAATATCCAATTATGTCATTCTCAAACAGATTCTCTACTTATTTATGTTATGATAATTGCTAGTAATACCATTAGTATCTCTATTCTACTTAAGTTATTCTAGGAGTATAGAAATTAATAGACATCATTTTCAATTTGTATATTATTAAGACCTTATGAATTCAGTTTGAAAAGACTATTTATTACTGTTCGGGATTTTGATAGAATCCCGAGTCGTCACGATATAATACCATTTTTATTTTGTATATTATTCCCGCTACAATGTCTGTTTATTATATTATGTATATTATTTGTGATTATTATGTTCAAATATCTCGTATTTCATTATTGCCATGTTTTTTACGCCAATGTAACTCTATCAATGTACATTATTGTTTGCGTCTGAATTTGTACCGACACGACCCCCCCGCCCGTTAGTGGCCCACCGGAATCATCGTTTGTCTTTTGTGCGCGCAATTGTATTTCGCGACCACAGCTTCGACAGCCAAGCGCAACAAGCAGATCAGTTGCAGCGCGCAACGTCTTGGCGCAAGGGGCATGCACATTCGCAGCGCAGCCCCTTCCCCACCGTCTTGGCCTTGCCCCCCTATCCCTTCTCAAGGAAGGAAACTGCTATGCACATCAATCTAAAGTAGAGTAGGAAAATTAGTGGACCCCCCACCAACCAATAATTTGGACGGCCTCGGCGGCCTTGCTTGCCCTGTGAATATAAAATAGGGCCGCAATCAC
>JAPYYT010002767.1:0-15846 GCA_030522565.1 Ceratosolen corneri | reverse complement strand
TACAAGATCCTCTGAAATGAAGTATGTCTTTATTATCTGATTGATAGATTTTGACATTATAATTTAATTTTTTTATTCTTATACAAAGGTATAAAATCCAATGAAAGACTATAAATTATTGCAATTTTCAAAATAAATTTGTAATAATTTATTTTTATTAACTAATAATATACATAATTATTCATAATTGATTTTAAATAAAATCTATATCAAATTTAATGATGATGAATTGTAGTTTCTTTAAAATAAAATATATTTTATTTAAATTTTTAAAGATAATAAATAATTTTTAAGACACTATGTAACGCTATAAGACTAACTTTTTATATACAGCGAAATATCAATATTATTTAAATAAATTATTAATGTTTTGTATATTAATATTTATTGTTTAAAGTTTTATATAATATAAAACAAATTATTTAACATGTTTATTTGAAATATTTTTATATTTTTACAAATACAAATATTTTTTAAAAAGAAACCTAAAATACACTTCGAAAAATATAAAAAGTATTATTTTGACATTTTAGATAATGCCTTTTGTTAAAATAAATATAAAAAATATATAAAAAGTATTTTTTATTCGTATAATAAACAGAAAACATGTTTTAAACTTATTTGATAATGTACGTATATAAAAGTTTTATTCGTTTATTGATATATGTATATTTATATACTTACTCAAATTATTGTAATATAATAAAAAGACTGATAAAATATGACTATTATATTGAAGGTAATAAATCATTCGATACTTTAATTATTCGATATATTGTATTTTAATAATCAATGCAAACAAAAAATGTGTAATATTAGACCTTAAAAAGGAAGCGAATATTTTAGTGTAAATGTAGTTGTTATTTGGTGCTCGCTTTCTTATAAATATGAATAAATTTGCTATGGATTTGTAAAGTAAAATTTTCAAAAATTTTTCTATAAAAAAATGAAAGGAATTAGTGAATCACGAGATCTGGCAACAGGGTGATAGTTCAAAAGCTAATCTATTAAAGTTAAGAATGAATAAATATATATATATATATATGAAAAGAGAAAATTGAATGCATTTACATGAGTAAGTTTCGCCATATAAGAAACGGAAATATAATGAAAAAATTGCACCATGCAGTAATCATTCTAATTGATTCAATTGACGAATGTAATGAATACCAGTTATAATTAAATATTAGTAATTAACATCTCGAGGAGATAGAAAAAAGAACAAAAATAAAATAAGAAAAAGAAAAAAAAAGATTAGGTATAGTGAAACTTCCGCAGCGCCACCACCGTTTTCGTTTTCTTTTCTGAAAGTTTTGATTTTTCATTAAAAGTGGTGTAGATGAGCAAGAGAAAAACAAACGTTTTTAAGGAAATATAGAGCAGCAGGAATTAAATTATTAAGGACTATTGATAGATAAAAAAAAAATATATATAATATATTTACTAGTAGGTTATTTCGAAATTTCAGATAATATTATCATAACAATTCATGGCTAGCGCGTTTACCTCGCCCAACAGCTAGGATCGCGCTGAGTCTAAGAACATGGATGTCCTGGCCCCCTCTCTGTTTTTTGCTTAACCACGATACGCCAAACGCAACTGAACCAGCATAGCTTTAATTACCCAAGCAACATATTCCAACTCTGATCACGAATTTGTGAGTGATTTCAACGATGGAACTACGTGTCGGTAATAAATATCGGCTTGGCCGTAAAATAGGAAGCGGCTCCTTCGGCGACATATACTTAGGTATATTAAATGTAAATGTAATACTTAATAATTATTTTTTAATTTTTTGGGTCAATTTTTAGGAACTAACATCTCCACTGGTGAAGAAGTAGCAATTAAATTGGAATGTATTAAAACCAGACATCCACAGCTTCACATTGAATCCAGATTCTATAGGTTGACACAAGGTGGAGGTAAATATGAATGGATTTTTTTATATACATTTTTGTAAATCCATTAAATTTTATTACATGAGAATTTTTATGATTTATATTTTTATTTATAGTTGGTATTCCTACAATAAAATGGTGTGGATCAGAGGGTGATTATAATGTGATGGTAATGGAGCTCTTAGGTCCATCATTGGAAGATCTCTTCAACTTTTGTTCTCGTCGATTTTTTTTAAAAACTGTTCTTTTACTTGCTGATCAACTAGTAAGTTTACCTTGATAGCATTTTTATAATTTGATGGTTGTTTTATTAATTCTGAAAATTATTTTAAATTCGAAATTTCATAAAATTATATTTATATTGTGATGTACTCGTATTTTTTTAAAATTGGATTATTAATATTGTTTTATTATCTTACATATAACGTATATTAAAAATAGTTACATTTAAACACAATTTTAAGTTATAATAAAATAATAATTTATAATGTGTATTTATTTTATATATAAAAATCTATTAATAATTTAACAAATTTTTTCCTTATTTTTAATGAGTAGACTTGTAAACTATATTTTTATCTATTTAATTATTTATTTTCGAAAATTATTGTATTAAAAAATAATTTTTAATTATTTTAATATAAATTGAAAATTTTTACAAAATTTATTTTATGCATCAATTTAATACGAACAAGAATAATGAAGAATCGTTTAATATTATTTTTAATATTATAATTTATTAAGTTTTATTATATTATATTAAATTTTAATATTATAATTTAATAATGGTTTAATATATTTTATTTTTAAATAAAAAATTTTATATAAGTAAATATTTTGTTCATATGTTTAGTATTTTTATCAAATCGTGAATGTTTATTCAATCATGACAAGTAATTGATATTTTCAATTTAATTTTTTAACATTGGTCTATAATATTGGTCTATAATAACCTTGATATTAAAATGTATATTTTATAGATATGTAGAACAGAATATATACACAGCCGTGGTTTTATTCATCGGGATATTAAGCCAGATAACTTTTTGATGGGTTTGGGAAAGAAAGGAAATCTTGTATATATTATCGACTTTGGATTAGCAAAAAAATATCGCGATGCAAGAACTCACAAACATATACCGTATCGGGAAAATAAAAATCTCACGGGTACAGCTAGGTAAGAAATATATTTATGACTGATTTGACTCTATCTCTATTAAATTTTACATATGTAATTTTCAGATATGCAAGTGTAAATACACATCTTGGAGTAGAACAATCACGAAGAGATGATCTTGAATCATTAGGATATGTGTTAATGTACTTCAATCGAGGTAGTCTTCCTTGGCAGGGTTTGAAAGCTGCAACAAAGAGACAAAAGTATGAACGTATTTCAGAAAAAAAAATGTCAACTCCAATTGAAGAACTGTGTAAAGGTCATCCAGGTAAGAAATTAAGTTTTTATAATGCAAGAAATCAAATGAGTGAAAATAAACTGTTATAGTGGAATTTGCGAGGTACCTTAAATATTGCAAAGATCTTCGATTCGAAGAAAAAGCTGATTACATATTCCTCAGACACATGTTTCGTACACTTTTTCATAGTCAAGGATATACATACGATTATGTATTTGATTGGAACATGCTCAAATTTGGTACTTCAAGGCAGCCAGCATTATCATCTACACAACAATCATTGGCACATTCACAGCCAACTAACAATCCAGCAACTTTACCTTCAGGGACCAATAATGATCAAGAGCACCAACCAAGGTCAGTATTGTACGTCACTACATATGAGTTTCAGTAAATTATAAAAGCAAAAGATCTTGATTCAGTACAGTACAAGAAATGTACACTGAGTGTGACTCAAGGAAAGTCTCTAGTATGTTTATAAATAATTTAGTAATTTTATTACTATGAATCTATATTATTCTGCGAAATTTAAATTAAATAAAAATATCCACATGTACATAAAAGTTAAATTGAAAAGTAAAATACTTTTTCAAATTAATATCTTATACCTTTTTTTTATTATCAATTGAATTATTTGTTCAAATGTTCATTGATTGTGATCAAATTTTATTAATTTTTCTCTATATTCTTAGCAATTGTTCCAGTATTTAAATATGAATTAATTTAAATAAAACTATTTTGTGCTATGCTAATAAATTAATTGATGAATTGTAGTTCAGATTATAATTTTCATTATATGAGTATTGATGATAGTAATTTTTACTTTATTAACTATTGTACTTATTTAAATTTAATTTTACAAAAATTATGGTTTATAAGTTTGCAATAAACTTAAATATACAACAATTTTGAAGATTATGTCAGAAAATAAAAATATTAAAACTATTTTTATTTTTATTATATATAATTTAGTACATATGTTTATAACCAAATTTGCTCTTAATTATGATTTAATTTTATACTTATTCTTTTTACTTATCAAATTTTATCGTAATCTTTACAAAATTATTAAAAGATAGGACAAAGAAAAGAAAAATAGACAAATATACAAATAAATTAAAGTTAGGACAATAGAAGAATTTTTATAAAAAAGGTTAACAATTATATTACATTTTTATAAAATTTACGTATGTTTTACAATTATTTTTTATTGTTGCTGTTATTATTGATACGTAGATGAAAAAAAAAGACCATGTTTGTGAGCTGATCCCGCAAATTTCAGACTACACATGCGCTAATATCTGACAAAAACATCTTCAGTTGGAATAAGTTCGATGATGGTCAGCAGAGCTGACTAGAAGAGCAACTAGGGGAAGAGTGAACTTCAAGGTAAAACACATAGACTGTATCAACATCTATTCACTATTAGAAATATATAGTGATACAGCAATAGAATTCCTTATTTATGAATAAATGTAGATCTATTGTGGCTATGGTTTTCAAGTGGAAAAGCTGAAGAACTCCGAATTTATCATCTTTAAGTTGAATCAGCATGAGCTCGCAAATTTTTATTTCAAGTAGTATAAATATACCTTGAACTGTGCGATTAATCGTTTCTCTTTTGTGATGGTTTTTTTATGAAATAATAACAGAAGCAACAGTTTACAAAAGAACAGTATTAGCAACAGCAATCTCAAAAATTGCCATTAAATGTATGGAGACTTGTAACAACATTAACTTATACTTAAAGAGTAATACTTGTAATTATTTTTATAACTTAAAGTCACCTTAGAGATTTAAACAACACTTCATAAATTTGTAAGCTTTTTATCAGAACAATATTAACATGGTTAGAATAAAATTGTAAAATTGTAATATATTTTTTTATTAAGAAAATCTCGTTTAATCATAGAATATTGTATTTTATAACATCAAATTCAATAGAACCGAATTTTTTATTTTGTTATATTGACAGTAATTATAAGTTATGAAATAAATTATGCAAATTCGAGTAATTTAATTATTTTTAGTTTCATAGTATTGAATTGTACTTGTTCATACTTAATATGTTTAACTTGTATTGCTTTGTATCGTTTAAGTATTTTCAATTTCACAGTATTGAATTGTATTTAAATTTAACATTTTTAACTTGAGATCCTTCAAACGAGATCGTAATGAATTCAGAATGAGCGAGCATTTTTTATTAATAAATTTTCAACTACTCTTGTTCTAGTATCCAACTACTCTAGTACTACTACTTTTGAAGCATTTTGTTTTATGAATATTATTACAATTTTTTAATTAACTTGTATACCCAAAATTTAGCGAACATAATAAACAAAGTTACTTTTTATAAATGGAAAACTGAAAAACTTAGAACTGTGAAAGACTAATACAATAAATTACTTTAGTAATTTTAAATATTGTGAATTATCAACGGAATTCTTTAATCTTGATCACCATAAATTTTTCAGACTTCCGAATTTTATGTAAAAACAATGTTAAATTGTGGAGTTTTTTAATCATAATAAATAAAAAAAACATTGCAGTCTTGAATCACATCAAAAGAATTAATTAGCTATATATTTGAAAAGCCTTGAGAAATTTGCTTGTACAGACATTTATAAATTCAATAACCAAAGGAAATTAAATATTTTTATAATTTCGAACTTGATCGAATGACTATGATGTCGAATAACTATGAATAACTATTAATACTTATCGTTTTCATTTTAATAATAATAATAATAAAACATAATAAGGAAATCGATTGATCTATCAGCCAGTCTGCTTATTGTATAAACAGAATTGTGTAACAAAGAATAAACAACAGTAGATAGATTGTGAAGGAAATTGGGAACACTGTTGGATAAAAAAAGTTGAGTTGAATGTACTCAACAGTATTCATTCAAGCATTTTGTTTGGACATGCTATAAGTATTTAAAAATATTGCCTAATGAAATTAATGTTTTTACAAATATAGAAAACTGCAAAAATAAATAATTTTGGTTTTATATACTAAATTAAACTATTCAATTATTTCTATTTATTTTCGCTACAAATTTTACGATTTATGTATTGTGATAAATGCTTTTATATATAAAACAATTAATATATACACCCAAAATATTGATACTATAATATAATACTTATTCCACTTTTATTAATAAGTTATATATGATTGATTTTATAATTAAATAAATTTCTTTGAAAGTATTTTAATATTAAAAACTGTTTTATTGTTAAAAAAAAAATATATATATATAGTACATTATAATTAATTTATAGAAAATAATGAATACAATATATTTTCAAAATACATAGAAATATTTAAAGTTATAATTTTTTTAATATTTATATTATTTTTTATATATAATAAAAATATAAAATGCATTTATTTAAGTTAAATATAATTAGATTGCACTTTACACAATTGTCAATTCAACAATGTAATGTCTTCAGCTTTTTTGTACAAATAATTTATATAATACTAATTATTAATAAATATTTTATTAATTAGATATTTTCATAACTAAATTAAATTATTTTATGTTTAATTTATATTTTTTATAAAATATTGTTGGTTTTTTACAGCAAAGAGGTTGGGAAAAATAAATTTAAATTAAATACATATTTGAATAATGATTTAAATACCTCTTGTATAATAATACTTTAATATTTTTAATTTTAGATATTCATATTCACAAGTTAACGAATTATTATAAATTAGTAGTTAGTTCAAAGATTAAAAAGCCAATTCATGTTTTTCATTTTACTATAAAATTGTATAAAATGTGTTCTATAGATATAATAAATTTTTTATTTAAAAAAGTTATACATTAATATAATATAACGATAATAAATATATATTACGCGATAAACTTATATATTAGTATTATTTTAATCCATTACTGTTAAAAAAGTGCGTGTGTGGTTAAGAAAATATTGAATTATTTAAAATTCGCATAAAATATTGTTTGCTTATATTGCTTATTTACATATAATTTAATTTTATGTAGCTTACATTAAGTGATTTTAAAAACTCATTAATTTTCATTTAATTTATTCTTTTAATGATCTTCATATGGTAATATTATTCATTTTGTTAATAAAATACATTATTTTTCTTTAAATAATTTCTAAAAAATAATGAATTAATGTTTAAATATGTTTCCAACCTTAATTATATTGCCAGTTATTGTTGTATATTTAATTAGAAATATATAAAGATATACTTATTACATTGATATTTAATAAATAGTTTTTTATAAATATTAGATATAAATAAATATATATATTCTAAATTAAATTTTCTTTGTTGGGAAATTCATCTTTATTTCTTATCTGCGTCATAAATTTCAAGTGTGCTAATAGATATATATTCATCAAGTATATTACATAAAATACAGGATCTACAATTATATTTACATATTGATGTTAATTTATAACAATATTTTATGTAACAAATTTTATATATATAACTATAAAATTTCTAAAAAGATAATTACAATTTTGACATCAATTTACCTGATTGTATAAGGATACTAATATTATTATAGTTTACTGTAAAAAATGTATTTATATTTTGTATTAGTAAATATAAATTTTATTTAGAAAATTTTGTTTGATTTATAAAAATAAATGGAATAAAAAAATTACACAAATGTTTAACAGATTTAAAAAGTTTTCAATGCTTCATGATAATTTCATATAACTTCATTTTTCTGGTAATTTATAAATTGTAACATATAAAATAATTGATATGGGAATTAATTTTATTTTTGTAATAAAAAACAATTTTAGTAATATATACGATTAATAAATATATATTAATATATCAATAATATATACGATTTATTATCTAAGTACATTACTGATTTAATATATATTACATGAATTAATTATCATTATAAATAATTTTTTAATAAATTATTAATTTTTAAAATCTGATAAATAGTAATGGGAAGCATAAATAATTTGATAAACAATTCTTGTTAAATCTTAAAAGTACCATCAATTTGTATAAACTATTATTACTATTTTATACAATACAGAAATAATGTGTTGACTCTTGTCTGATATATTATATTTTTAATGATTTCTTTCAGTGGCGGACGTAGTAGAACAAAAACGAAGGGTCAACGTGAAACTGACACAACGCGATAGAGCAATTGTACCTATTGGTGAAATGCTACAAAAGTTCAAGTACGTGATGTATTTATAATTATATATGTTTGTTTGGTGTTTCAAATCAAAATATCTAGAATTTTATTAGAATTTTTAAAAATTACAATAAAATTACAGATTTTTTTATATTTGATTAATTTTTTGGTTTGGACTTGTAATATATTTGATTAATAATGTCAATTATATATCTTTTTAATATGTTTTAAATTATTGTTATATTAATTACTTTTTTATTAATTTTAAATTGAGTTATTTATTTATTCAAACTTATGGAAATGTAATATTTTTAAAATATTCAGAAAAATATTAGTTTGTTCAAATATTTATATTCTTAATTTATTTAGTATTTCTTTCTAAAATATTAAAAATATACATTGCTAATATTACTTATAATTATAATTAATTAAAAATAATTGCCTTAAAAACGATTATAATGTAAAACAAAAATTGCATTTTGATAGTTGAATGAAGAAAAATTTAACTAAATAAAAAAATATAACAAAATAATATTTAATATTAATTTTTCATTTAATTTTGTATTTCAGTGCAATAATTAATAATTGTTTCTAGTATATTTAATTTTTAAAATAAACAAATATTTAAAAATATTTTAATAAAATATTATTTTATTAAACAAGAACAAAATTGAAATTAATTTGTCAACAAATTTATACGTATTAATTAACCAATTTGTATTCGTCTTTAAATTTTATAATTTTATACAATAAAAAATATTCTTATATATGTTACGTATCCTAAAATAAAACGAATTTAAATTTAATATGCAAATAAATATATGCAGTTTCATTTTTAATTCGATATGATGTATTCATTACAGTAATTAGTTAAAACAAGAAACTAATATTTATTTTTTGCATCATCATAAATTAAAACATTTAAAAAAATAAAATAACTATATATGATAATATTTCAAAAAATAGCAAACTATTGTGTTTATACATTTTTTAAAATCTACTAAAATAATTAATTGAAAATATTATAGTTACTTTTTGTTTGCAAAGCTATATTTTATTTAATATGATATTTATTATACAAATCAAATAAAATAAAATTTAATAATAAATGTACTTGTGTTTTTATTGTATAAAAAATGACATATTTTCATTAACTTATTGGGTAAATTGTTCTTTCAATTTATATGACGTCCTATGATTCTTTGTCTTTTATTCTTTTATCTTAATTAAATATTTATTTATTCCCTATATCTCGTTACCGTAATTCAGTTTTATTAAAAATAATTTTAAAGCTCCTAAATATTTTTCTTCTCGTGTTTACTTAATTTTGCAAAACAAAAAATAAGAAATTGTTAATTGAAAAAAAAGCTTTTTATTGATTTTTCAGATAGGATGAAAACTAATGGAATGAAACAAGTATGCATACGTATCGTATTAAAAAACAGACCACAAATTTATAAACTCAAAGTACAGTATCAATTAATAATTTTAATGAAAGGAAAAGAAGAAACTAATAAACATGATTGACATTTTCTCATTATTGAGCCAAAAATAAGAATGACATATTCCTGTATTCCAGTAGAAAAAGGATTTTCTGCAAATATATAAAATATATGAGGAAAGCGTGGATATTGTGTAAAACACAAAATACATTTAAATGTACAAAACATTGTCGATTTTACTTTCTCAAATCGCTAAATAATTAAAGTGGCGGGTAATTTTCTTATATACACCATATTCAATGGCAAGATTAAGATTATATATAATTATATATTATGAGTATATAATCTTACATCCATGAAAGTAACTTTAATAAAATTTTGTATGTAAAGTTTATAAATATACTTATTGAGGAACTATTTAAGCATAAACAGAGTAAAGGCTACATATTTAAAACTATGCTTTGATAATTTTCTTTTTTGTCTAATATTGTATGTTTAGTTACAATACAATTATTAATATATCTGAAAACCTTTTCTTATACTTAAGGAAATAATTGTAAGAATTGATAATGAAATATGTGAAAAATGTTTTAAAACTTTGAATTCTATTCTGTGGTTTGACTAAGAAGACTGCCTGAAATAGTAAAATAGTCACTTTATCAAATTATTAATAAGCTTTCATACCCAAAATAATTAGTTTTTATTATTCTGTACTCCATAAAGGAATGTAATATTAACTCAATTTTTTTTTTAATAAAATAGTTCAATATAAATATTATTGATAAAAAAAATTTAAGAGTCATCTTATTGCAATAGTTACAAAATTATGAAAAATTTATCTTTATAATTTTCCAAAAATAAATCCCATAGTGTATATTGAATATTTTAATTCTATATAGCTGTAATAATAATTAAAAATAGTTTTTAAAATGTATGCATGATTACAAAAACGTTTTAACTAATTGATTTGATATTTTTAAAACGTAATATATAATCGGTTATTGCTGGAGCTACAATCAATTTCTTTTAATTTTTCCCCCAATTTTTTATGATAGAAAAACAAAAAATAGTATTTACACTTTGAATATATGTTATCTCATTATATATTATGAAATTGATATAATAGATTGGCTGTATCTGGGGTGATAGTGACATTGATATTGAATAATAATTTTATTTTATTCATTTATATTTACGCAATTATAAAAATCGTTTTAAAAATAGTATAGAAAATTTTGTTGAAGGGCTTTGATTAATTTAGTATTTCGAGAAAAATAAATAACCAACTTTAAATAACTAATTTTTTTGTGTTCAAAGAATGATAAAAATTGAGTGAAGACTTCAATTACAAGAAAGTACATATAATAACAAAAAAAAGTCAAAATATGCAGAAAAGAACAATTGTAATTGAGAACAATAATTAAACCATTCAGTGCATTGTTAAAACCTTATAGTTTGCAAAGATTATTGACTTTGGAAAGTAACAAAATAGACTTCTTTATAAGTTACTTCCGTTAAATTAAGTCATGTATGTTGTTTGTATTTTACAAATGTTATATTTTTAATTCTGTACAGCAAAATAGTACTTTCTTTTAATTTATTTACAAATATATCAATCCAATTGTAAGCTAATGATAGTTTGTTTTATTAAGAGAATTTCTTTGATTTAAAAAAAGGATTATTATTCTTTATATTATATCATTTTAACAAATATAACATAGTAAATATATAAAATGTCAAAATTAATTGATTTAAACATTTACGATTTCTGCAACTAATAATTATTGAAACATATGTTCTCATAGTTCAGTAATAAAAAAATTGGTATAAACGAAATTTTTCTATATAATACAATAATGTATTAATAATTTATAACAAAATTCATAATGAAGCACACAATCTTTGATTTACAGTTGTGATGACATTGTTTAATATTATATTTCTTTATATTAAAATATAAAAACTATTTATTTCAAATAATTTAAGAGTAAAAATAAGTTACCATAAATAAAAAATCTCAGTACTCTTTTTTCTTTCTGAGGTATAAAATACTAAATAAGATAATATGTTCCCAAGAGTGTATATAGTTCAACTGTATTCAGGAGACTTTTTCAAGTCCTTAATTTAAAATTGCTTTTCTTGTGTTAATTTTATATTTACCTCATAATATAGACTTAAATACTGAATTATAATTAAAGATCTATAAATGAAATTATGAAGAATTTTTAAAACATTAAAAAATTAAGATTTACTACAAAATTTAATTTATATACTTGTGATAATTTAATTATAATAATAAAGTATAAAAATTGATTAGAAAATCTCTGTAAATCATGTATAATAAATCTTTTTAACTTTTAAGTATTACTAAGATGTCAACAATATAATTAACAAACTCATGATGAAAGAAAAAATAAATAAAATGCTTAACATAATATCTATTTTTCTTTTTTAATACAATAACATATTTCCATGCCCTCTAAATTTAGAATTAAATATATATTTATTTTAAAAAGTTGAAAATGTGCACATATTTCAACGTTACTTTGTAATTTATATTTTCTGGTATGGTATAAAATGTAAAACTACTTTTGTATATTTCATTTTCTTATAAAAACTCAGTTATCTATCAATATCAAAAGTAGTAATACATACATTAATATGAAAGAAATCATTTTGAAATTTAGTTTGGAGATGTAATAAAAATATACTTATTTACAATACAAATGCATACAAAACAAAAACACTCGAAAGAACATAATATAAAAACAAAATTTTAATTTTTTAAGAAAATTTTCGACTTATATTATTATATCTATTATATTATATATATTATTATACTTATATTAAATTTATTTCAAATATTTAATTCTTTTTTATGTGAAATAATTTTTACTAGTACCAGAAATACCATTTGTCTTAGGTTAATATATATTTAATTTCATTATTACAATCTGATAGTTGTTATTATCATAAAATCCAATTTTTGTCTATTGTTTAATCTTTTAAACTTGCATATTTTCAATTAAGTATTTTAAAATTATATTAATTTAAACCAAATTTTATAAGATTTTTTACAATTAAACTGTCATAATATTTTAGAAATTATATTGTTTTATAAAAAAAATTAAATTATATAATGAGTTGTGTTCGAGATTAAAACTTCGATTGGCTCTCAATAATACCCTATTGTTTAAAATCTTTGAATATTTAGTATGTTTATGATTGCTAGATTTATTCAAGAGTCTATGACAATGATTCTGTTTACTGGAACTACAACTTGAAAGTTCCCAGATGGTCAAACTGACCACCACGAGTCTTATAATGTAAAACTAGCAAAATTAATACTCCATAAAGATTCCAAGAATCTAAAGTATACTTATGCTCTCTCTTTTTTCTCTTACTGTACCAGTTCATTCCAAAAACAAAAAGTATCAACTGACTGTCTTCAACTGTCGTACAGTAGCGCAATCTACAGCACGATATTTGGAAGCGTACTGACCACTACTTTGCCACTACCTACTTACACTACTTTATCAAAAGCGCTACTGACAGCATAATAATTAGCTGTCACTAAATCACTGAAATTTCCCACTCTCATGGACATTGAAGAAGACTACTCCTTCACAAGGAGCGGGGTGAAGTTCTCAAATAAGATTGCACTCGCGTTACGTTTCGTAATCTTACTCTCATCAAAAGTCTCCAAATAAACTAATGCAAGATATTGATCAAAAGAGTTTTTCAAGGATCAATGATCAATGATAAGAAAATTACATAATTTGCTAGACATCGCAACGAGCTAAGTTTCAAACATTGGGCTTTAATTTATGACTGAACATTAATACTGCTTGGAAAAACGACCTCATGATCCGCAGCTGTTAAAGTCCGGCTAATATGGTGTTAAATTTATGCTGCTACCATTCAGAGCCTGCATCAACGCACATCCAGCAAGTAGCAATAAAAAGGAGGACTAATTATCCAAAAAGCTGACACATCTACAAGGCAAGTAACACATGTAAAATTCACGTAATTTAATACGATAATCATCAATAATAAAGCATTCCAAAACCACAATCAATAGGATCATTCCAAGTTCCGCAGTATTCATTTTACGTTTAAATATCGTGATTACGTGGAATCACGCCACTCAAGAGTAATACAGCATTTTATTTTCGAATATATTATCAATAAAAGCATTTTACAGTATTGCATATGACTTCAACGACTTCGTTTGTTTTCACCCTGCTATCTCTTCCCTTCCACTATTTACCACCCCATACCATCTTGGGTAGAGATCGTACTCGGGTTAATTTCCGAACATTTCGTGCTTCGAGCGGTATAGCGAAGAAGAGATAGTTGTGCAGTATCGCAGTAACGTTACCGTACTGTTTCGAAGCTATTTCATACTTAAAGCGTAACTGTGCAGCATCTCATTGAATAGCCGTTCACGAAGCGGCCCGATCTGCACTGAATCCACTCAAATACATTTCATATTTCGTGCTGGACAGCAGCTGATATAACTGCACGAATTGCTAAGAACCAGACCGAGGACATTTCTTTCGTCAACGTACAAAATTGTGAGTAATGTTACCACTCCTTTGAAGGTTTTATTTTATTATATAATAAAATCGAGTAAGAACAAAATTGTTCGTAGCATAATAAATACAGACCATCGTAATTACTTAGAATGTACTAGAGGAGTGGGTTTTATTTAAAGTCGTAATTGTGGTGAAATAAACTAAAGCTTAATCATATCAGAAGACAAAAAGGTCGAGAAGCGCCTGATCAAGAGCACCTGATCATGCATACACCATGAACTGACTACAATACAAAAATCTACCAATAAATAATCGAAGAAAATTAGTGCATAAGGAAAGGTTATGTTCGCTATGTCTCAAATTTCACACGGGTTAGTGTGTGAAGAATTATTTTTCAAATTCTATTTAAGCCCAAGAACTTCCCAACATCAACATCAGAATTATTTCTACTTCATGGTGTTTTAAAATAAGATGGTATACTACAAAATTATGAGTGATCTTCAACAGATCCTGTGCAATTTCCTCAGGTCAATCAATTAATGACCTGAAAACAGTATTGAAACAGATTGAAACAGTACATTGGAGACTACCTGAAATCCAAATAGAATTATTTAATGGTGAGACTTTATGTTAGGCCGCATTCAAGGACTCAATTACTAACCTGCTTTTAACAGGCAAGATATGAATATGTTGCGAAAACTATACTATCCTCACAATGCCCTGGAAGGGGAGCTATACGAATTAATTTTCCACATGGAATTAATAGAAGAGTCTTTTAACTTCTTCTGGGACTTGCTGCTGAAAAATTACGATCATCCTATGTTGCACACCGAAGTCACTTTATATTCCACACTGTTCTGCGATAAATATA
Source organism: Ceratosolen corneri (assembly GCA_030522565.1). Taxonomy (NCBI): domain Eukaryota; kingdom Metazoa; phylum Arthropoda; class Insecta; order Hymenoptera; family Agaonidae; genus Ceratosolen; species Ceratosolen corneri. Next base: position 520 of record JAPYYT010002767.1, on the reverse strand, counting down.
AAAGAATATCAACACTTCCGGTTAAAATATTACTCAATATGATAAGAGAAGCTAATCTCAGACTCACCAATTTAGGAAAAACCATCATTTAGCATATATATCAACATACATATCAACTTGCTTGGATCAACATCAAACAAATCTATGCCATGCATCCTTTACATACTTTGATTGCAGTGAACAACATCACGTATTCTTAGATCAAAATACCCACGGGCATAACGAGAATTCCGAGCATCATTCCACACCAACAGACTGACATAGAATTTCCACCGTCAGACTTGAGCCACCTCTATATTTCAACTCAATATTGCCGACAGCCCTTGAAAAAGTAAAAACGACAATCTCAAATTATCGAATACAACTTTTTATAAACCAAAGGTCGGAGACCACATTTGTTACACACCAGTTCATCAAGAAAGCTGTTCGCGATTCCGATAGATTCGCGAGTCGCTACATTTTAATTTTTGTTTACTTTTAAATGTGACTCCTATAATAATATTCGGAGAGTCTTTCACGC
>JAPYYT010002766.1:0-36566 GCA_030522565.1 Ceratosolen corneri | reverse complement strand
TTAACTGAAACATTATTTATGACAGCTAGAGCTAAGATTACCGATATTTCAACAACAACAAAAAATCGATTGTAATTATTCAGAAAATAAAATAGAAGATAATATTTACGATTTTTTGGAAAAAATTAAAAATTTTATTATGTAAATTTTTCATCTAAAATTATGTATTATAAATTCAAGTTTCCAAACTAACAGACCAAATTCATAGACAACTTATTAACTAGCGAATATAAACCCGAACGTACAAAGGCAACTACTTTATTGATAATATTTTGGCAATAATTTATGTTATTGGTTGTCCAATAGTACTTTTATTACCAATAAGCACCATCAAACGCAACGTCAGTTCTGAAAATTAAATTATTGAAATGTACGTTCTTTTATTAGTAAATTACTCAAGCAATTTGCATTGCGTATTGAATCGATTTGAAACAGTAAAATTTATCATACATACAGTCGACCATTATTTTAAATATATGGTAAAAGGAGAATTGTGACTGACATTACATCATAACCTAAAGATGCAAAATTACTATCCTTACTATCCTGAGATTCATTCGGATGCATAAACTAATGACTAATATCATTCCAAAAAGAAAATAATGAAAAATCTCGTGTTATTTTAAAGTCTATCGTTTTGTATAGGATATGCTTCAAAACAGAAATGGATAAAAAAACAATATGCTCGTGATTTCTTTCTTAGAATTTATATTACACTTTATATAAAACTGAAACGTATAATTTACTTACAAGGAATCTTTTGATACATTATTTAAGTTTATGACTCTCTGAACTTAAAGAGAATTGGATAATTTTCCTTTTTGGTGTAATACAACTTGGCTAAAACAACCAACACGAAATGAATTTTCAACGATATAGTATCAAATAATTATTATAATTATTCTATTAAAAAGAAAAAAAATTGGTTAATCCTAATATTAGTGACATATAATTTTTTACGTATTCGATAATATTTGCGTTTCAAAAGAACTTTTTTAGCTACGTTGCATCTTAGTCTAATTAATTTATTTCGATAAGAAAAGATTTTTCAAGTTTTATGATTATTGGGCACGAAATTGCTTTTCATGTGTCAAAAGTTAAATATATCCTTTCCAATAAAATTGATTCTGTAACAAATTTACTTAATTTCTTTATTGTACTTGCAAGAATAACATCAAACTTTAATTCAATTTTCAAATAGTATAAAGTATTAATGAAGAACTTAACGTTTTTAGGCAAACTTTATGGTGAGAAAATAAAATATTTTATTTTAGGCTGAAATTAAACCTAATTATTCTTCTTTGACCTACTTTAGCCCTAAATAATCATATTATCTTAATCTTTCGTATGTATATAAATGCATAATATAAAGACACTTAATCATGCATACAACTAATTTACTGTTAGTTATTTTAAGTTATGCGTTGTAAGGAATGCGTTAACACTCCAGATACCGACTCATATACATAAATTTATATAATTTGTCTTACATTATGTCTAAAAATAGTGCATTTATACACATTCCTTATTAATATTTTCAAAAATCGTTAAAAAAAGAAAAATATTCGTCTTCCTACATTGATTTTTTGTAATCTCCATACAAATTTTAAAATAACACAAAGAAATAAAAAAAAAACGCAGAAAAATGAAGAGATATGTCTAGGCCCAAAGATCTACTATCATTTTACACATCAAAATACCTATCCACAAATTTACGCATGCCGCTTTTAACCACATCTGATTATGATGAAAAAATAGCACAAGAGCCAATAATCATATATATATATATATATATAAGTCACGAAGCTGGCATTTTTATAGAGGATTTAATACGTAAATAAAAGTAAAATTATTTTAATACGACAAAGCTCGGGATGAGATCCAAAACACATCACGAGGAAGCTTTGTTATACGAATGATAATCATCACCAGCCTTAAGTACATAAGTAACGAGATAATGAAATAAGTAGCATCCACAATGGCAATTATATTCGTGTAACCGAAGCTCAAGAGCGTCTGTAGGACAACAGGAGTGCGCGCATTATTGGCTCTCATTCCCTAATTGTGGATAAACGCCGGTTAACACGTCTTCAAGCTACCTCCTCTCCTCAAAATTACGCGCATCTCGCCAATCATTTATCGAAAATGATGAAGGATTTTGCCTGCCACGCGATAAACACTCTGCGTTTCCTTAAATCATCTCAAGTGGCGCACACCGCACGGCAAAAACGCGCAATCTGTCATTATTACACTGCCCCCTCGTGCAATTCATTTTCGAGATTAAGACCGTCATCAATAATCTTTTTAATTTCCTCGAATGAAATGACCTTGGCCATTAATTTTCTTTTATTGCAAAAAGACGTACGTCGACCGGCGAAATTCAAATACGAATATCCAGTGGGACTATCGTCGAATTTGTCGTTGAACCTGAATCCTCGTAATTTTCAAGTTTCTATCCCAATTTCCAAACCCGGCATATTGAATTGGATGTATGGCGTGCATTGTAACAGAGCGATGTAACTAATTGCACTTGAGAATAATTGCCAGAGGCATAAAGTTTTGAAGATTCCGACGAAGCAATTTAGCGATTATTGCTCTTCGCGATCTTACGTGCGAACGTGAAAAGTCATAAATAAAGCTGCGTTTACAACTGTATTTCAAGAAAATTTATTTCATTTAATTACATATCACGTGTCAATTATCGAATTCAATTATGATTAGCATTTAAAGGGGCGATTCGAATTAACCTGATATTTCTATAGAGAACCGTGAGATTTCCTTAATGCATTGAGACTTGACTAAAGAATTTAAGCGACTACAACTGTTGCAAACTGATTCCTCAACATGCATGAAATTTATATTGATTTGAATTGTGAATGCCGAACTAGTGCATTATTACCATGCAGAATTATTAATAATTCCACTCAAGTATTTCAGGACCAAAGCTATGAATTCAACTAAAATTCTCGTTAAACCAATGATAATAATAATTGCAAATGCCATGCCATGTGCCCGAAAATAATTCCTAAACCGGACAATTTCCGGTAACCTAAATAACAAATTCAATACGAATATTTGCATATTCATCGGTAAAAGCACTAGTGACAAGTATATTATGCACATACAATTTTCACGCATACATAAAACAAATAGTATCCCAGCGCTCTCGTATAAATTCAGACACGCGCTCAATGGAAATGCGCTTGTTACATAAAATAAAAAGTACCTCCACTACGCCACTCCTACCTGCTCCTTATCGCGCAGGGTAATCACGCACGCGTGCGCGTTATTTCTATGGCCGTTAATTGCGCGGGCGTGATTGCAGTTTGTCGAGCGCGGAAGAAGCCACGCGCTTTATGGATTTCCATCGCATAACGAAACCCAGCTCGCTTCTCCCTAATTAAATTGTTATCGTAGCTGCCGATTGCGTCTTTAATGCGCGGGCGATCGCGTGCGCAAAACAACGGGCTGCTTCCCACGCACATACGTGCGCCTCGATTCGCCGCCGATGCGTGAGAAGTCGACGTTTCCGTATGCGCGGGAAAACGCAGTCGCTCTGATTTTTCGTTTGAGAAAGTCGGCCGCCAGATCGAACGTGACACGAGAAAGGTCACATTTTGATAAATAGAAATCAATGCTGGCGGCCGCGTTTTTTGTTTATCGATCGCGGTTTACGATGAGCACGAGCGCGCGCCACCTGGCGAGGAAACTCGCAGAATTCTTGTTACGCCTTTATCGCCACCGCCCGAGCATATATTTATCGAATGACAGGCGATTACGTTACGATTACTATCTACGATTTACCATATGCAGCGATGGAGATATTAATTGGCACTTGAGCCTCAACGCATACAAATGAAGCCATTTAATATTCGCCAAAAACGAATTAATAATCGCGGGACAATGCTGTTTGGCGATGACGATTGCATTTTTTGGCAATTGACGAGTCAAAAGCTTTCGCATTCGGTTACTTTGAAATTTGATTCTGCTGCTAAACTTCACGCTTCGTCTACTGAAGCTAAATATATATATATATATTTACTTGCAATTGACTCTGCTAATACCAAGCATTTTTTCTTTTCATTTTTTATTTATTTATTGTTTGTTTCTCTTTTCGTTTGTTTTTGTAAATTTATTTATGGGAAATTAGATTAGAAGAGGAAGTGGCATAATTTTGCCTGTCCCCGTGTTGCGGATTATAATAATAACGGCTTGAAAGTAGAGACAACCAATAACTATCTAATCTCTATACAAATCTAAATCAATATGTTAAATAGCATTAAAGATTTCGTTGCTTGTGTTGCGATCGTATAATGACAGCATAAATTAAGATATATTTTTGACGCGAATCTGCAAAACGCACGTATGAAACGCCGTTATTAAATAATAGTAAATATTTCGATAAATCTCGGCGATACTTGTCCCAGCGAAAATAGCCTCGAGCCATTGATCAGGCCCCAGTACATACGACTTTATACAACAGCTACGCAATACCGGTAAGCTCTCGATTAATAAAAGTTGTATTTAAAGAGGGACCAAGAAATTCCCAATGCAGCCGCGTTCTTATTGGCTGACAATGGGCTTCCAATCCTCGGACCAGTATGACACTCGTAATTCTCTGCTTAGTACCGAGTCGCCATGGGCCGTTTAATACGTGCTTCGGACGCTTCGCCGTTACATGCATGCCGACCATCGTAAAATTGCCTCTATCCAGGCACTTCCGCGGATAGAAAGAGAGAGAGAGAGAGGACTCGTAGTTGTCGTCGCCGTGGCAAAGCGCATAACTGTACACTCTGCCTCCTTCTCCGTCTTCTTCTTCTTCTTCTTCTTCAGATAGAAACGATGCCTCCTCACATCCGTCCGCGTGTGTACCACCGCACTGGCAAAACAAATAGCGCGAAACGAAAAAGGGAAGTGATGAAGAATCTCATAGACATAGCCAATAAAACCCGCCCTAACGGTACGGAGAACTTCGCTCCCCGTCTTTGAGTGAACTATTATTATTTCAAGATGAATTAGCGGCATATTATAAAATTAGCTTCCCGTTGCTCGCCATGAAAGAAGGAAGCTTGGATTACAATTTGCCAAATGTTTTAAAGAGAATCCCAAATTCGCCGGTTCCTCCTCGGAATTACCATGTTGCATCAACTCGTCTCTCATATCGATGTCTAATAATGACACGTTGTTGATTATCCGCGCAATGTTTGCTTATGTAGCCTATAGGCGCAAGTCATCCTCACATTCAATCTACCTGCGTGCGATTCCGCGTTGCACCCCTGTCAGCGATGAATAAGAGAAAAATGCTATGAAAGCCGGCGCACGCGTTAATTTTCTGTGACGAATACCCGTGGCTAATTGAATTTTGCGCAAATCACAATATCGACTGGCTAAAAGCAAAAATCCAACCCCAGGCTGAAAACTATTAAATGACACATGTGCGCCTTCAGCATTGGAATGCCCTCGTACTTATCCCTGGGCCTCTCTTCGGCTTTGTCTGAGCTCTGTGCCCGGTCACGTATTCTCTCATTTCACATTCAAATTATAGGTTGGGACTCCGCGCAGGTATGGAAATAACCACGTCAAACAAAAGACTCCGTGGCATGCCCCCTATTTTTTTAGCCTTGGCGTCTCTCTCGCTCGCCTTTTATGCGCGGTCTCACATACGTCTTCACTTTTTAAAGCACACCGTCGATAATAATTTATGGCAACGCCCGGAGAGTTTTTGTTACCGAAAGCAGCGGCTTAAAGGCATAACTATGAGGATGATGTTGGATGTGGCCCTAATGAGAGCGGGTAACCCGGAGTCGTATCTCCTTTTCTCAGTTTTTTCGGTAAACGTAATTTAGAAGAAAGAGGAAGGAAGAAAAATTTTCAGCGAGCAGTTGGTCGATGATAGGCCATCGCATGAAAATTCGTTGGTTCGCATATCCCTGTAAATTGTTGCTCTCCTCGGCAATTACCAAGTCGAGCTACCCGTTAAAAACGCGAACAACTGACGATCGCACGGCGCAACCGAGCAAAATAACGTCCAAGCTAATTTACGTACGACCGAGCGATAAATAAATATATATATATATATATATATATATATGCGTGGACCGGCAACTGCGAATGCAAAGTCTTTCGAATGATTTTGAAGATCTGGAAGCAGCAATTCTCCAGAAATTTACCAAACTTGTATCGAGGAATATTGAGCATAGCGCTGCAGGAATAATGAAAAACAGCTAGTCGCATTGAAAAATTCTTTTGTGACAAGACTTCATTTTGAAAAGTGAAACAGCCGTTCATCAAGAAGTTGTAAAGTTTCCACTGCCCTTTGCGCAACTACTGCTACGCACAACGTGCAATCACAATGCTATGACGTTTCGTCTTCTTATCGTTAATGCTTGCTCGTAAAACTTCGAGATTTTATATTACATATGTGCGCTCCGAGCCAGTACGTAAAATTACAAAGGAAAAATGCTCGTTCGACGCGCATTGCTTTTAACACTCGCCCGCACTACTCTTCACTTTTAAATCTTCGAATGGAAGCATCTACTTTTCTGTACTAAGGCATTATTCGCATTAATTGGTGGGACAGGCTTTGATCTCGGGGATTTCATTGAGATGTGCCGATATTTGCAAGCGAGCTTTTTCAACTGAACTTATCCAGGCACTTAGATAAAAAGTGTTAAAGCTAATAAATGTTTACGTCCGTCAATTTAACGTTCAATGAAAATTCCATTGTGCTTTATTATTAAGCCCGAGAAGTATTGACGATATGTGCTTAAAAGACTTCTTTATTCCTTGACAATTTTCAAATGTTATAGAAATGTAGTGACACGTCCCTATACATCGAAACATATAGTTCCAGGAAACGGAATTTATAAAAAGTCAATGATTCTGAGAAGTAATTTGTTATAGCCCTTCCTTTTTCCTACGTTCAGGGTCAAAGGTAATTTTGTGATTGATTCATGAAGTTTTTCGGAATACAAGTTTTGATTTATTTTACTAACATCGCATTTTCAAATTTGCACACCATATATATATATATATATATATATATATATATATAAAATAAGAATATAATATAATATAATACTGCAAAATAAGAACAGAGCTAAATATTTTCGCATATTATAGCTGATATGTATTATAAAAAACGAATGAATGGAATGTAAGTCCGAGGTGAATAAAAAATGACATAATTTATGTTTAAACGTTATCCTACCTTTTACTAAGCCAAAATACAGTAACGTGTATACGGATTAATAAGAATAATAGTTAAAATTAAATACAAAAAATGAATATATTATGAGTATGGTTGAATACCAAGGACAACATAATCCTTTACTAATGAGTTGAAAACACGATTTTTTTTTAATTGCATTTGGTTGATTAAGTTCATTCTTCTTCATAATGAAATTAGTCCTACTAGATTCTTGTCTCTTTCTCATCGCATCTTTCAAACTTTTGCACAAACAACTAGCACTCAGCGATTAAAGAAGATTAAATTGACGTGTAAAATAATATCAATAATAGATTATATATAATATATGAACAATAATTAATAGTTGAATTTTTATGTTAAATGTTAGCGTAATAGTAATGCAATTCGAATGAAATATGCTTTCTGATAGATAAAAAAAATTAACAAGTTACATTATTAATGTTGAATTATTGAGTTGTTCTTTTTATATATTCAGCATCTTCGCCAGACCTGATGACGTTAAGTTTTATGTATTATATTTTTAATCTCTAATACAATAAAATCCTCCGATTTAGAGTCATCTTGCAGATGATTGGACAAATTTTTTAATCAATTTTCTAAACAATGATCCAGGCTAAAATTTCACCAAGATCATTTGAAAAACAAACTTGGCAGGGTGAAACCGATCTGCTCGATTAGTTTATTCAACGAAAACGTTATTGTGCTACTCAATCGTGCCAGTAATCAACCTTTATCGTGCATTATATGGAATTTGCATAAAATTAAGGTTCACTATATTAATATGCATTATAAGCCACCTTGATTGTTCTCTTAAATTGTTCTTGTTAACACATGTCAAATATATGCATTTTTCATAATTTATGATTCAAAAGTATAATTGATTATATCTGCTGGATGTGTATCTTTTTATTTGAAATCTAATTTCTCAATATAAAATAATATTGTAGATAAATTTTACAGTTTTTCAAAATTTTTATTTTTGTATTTTTACGGGAAACGAAATTATATATAGACTTGTGGATTGATTTATTAATTACAAAGCCTCATTCCAAACATAAATTCTATAAGCTTGTTTTGAGAATTAATTTTGAGTCCAGTTTTCTCAAGCAATACATATTTATGTAGACAAGTATAATTTTATATTTAAAATTCTCGAAGTGACTTATTTTTGCACGTATCGATCTTTGATTTTATCTGGGAAAAGTACAATTTTTATCTAAATATAATTATTTACAAGAAATATAATTAGTTAAAAGATTTCTTGTAGGCCGGTCAATTTCATAAGTTGAATATTATAACTAATTATAGGTGAATAAAATTTTTTTTCTATTTCTTTCTTCTTCTATTGCTAGCCATTAAAAATGATTTTCTCAAATATTAAGAAACTTAGTAACACAATAATAATAGCTAATAAGAATGATAATTGAATAAAATTAATTTTTATTCGAAATGTATTCAGTTTTATTTATAATTTTACACATTGATTAGTTAAACGAATTAGCGTTATTCCATTCAAAATGTCCGGATAAATTAATTTTTCACACAGATAATCTTCAAATCCAATTTTAGAGCAATCCATTATACATTTTCCAAGCAATACGTAATTACGTTTTATTAAAATTTATTTTTCAACCTGAGTTATTGGAAAGTACTTAAGTGAAACGCTTAACAATTTAATTAATTATTACCTTATAAGTATACACGGTTACTATGGTTCATCCCTACTGCGCTCTATTGTACCATAAACATAAAAGCTTACATATTTTTTGCACATGCATTAGCACAATAGAGTTTGTTAATGCTAATATAAATATTTCACAAGATTCGTACGAATAAAAGTATCTCACGAATCAACGTAATTCATATCGAGGTGCGTGTTTGACGCCGAGGAGAAATCAGCGCAAATGCATCATAAACGTGTTCCCCTTTGATCTAGCCATCTTCGGATTTCCTTAACTCATCATGCAACTTGACGCAGATGAAAGTCAATGATCGACAAGTACGGAAGTAACAGAAACAGCCATGTGATGTACACACAGGAGCGACGCTGCAAATGCATTCTTGCCCAATGCCTGATTGCTGAACAATAACTCAAGTCCGATTAATGGATAACAGCCAAGAAATGCAATAGGCAAACAGTTCATTTAGTATACGCGCATCAGTTGCTTCCTATTAAATCGGTTAAAATTGCTCCTCTAAATGCAGAACTGTAGCCCTGAAAAATCTGCCTACAATCAGAATTGAAAGTAGCCTCCCATCCGTACAGTCGGGTTAAATAATAGAGGGACGGATAATCGCGCCTCCCGCGGATCGACTCATACCAGTCGGTACGCATTTGTATCCCCGTCGCCGCGTTCCCACCGGCGTCGAGAAAAACGTCAAGACCCTCGCCCGGGAGACACGCGTACGTTTGCTTATATGTGTATCGGCTACGCATTGAATGAGGCATTGACCTTAAACGCCGAGGATGACGGCGACGAGGACGACGGAACATGCTCGCGCGCGCGCATGCGCGCCTATAACCACGCGTGTACCGCTAGGCGCCAAAAGGACGCTCTCCTTCTTCTGCCTGGGGATGCACATCGCAAGTTCTTTCTATAGCCGTAAGGTGGATCGAGACACGTTAGCCTGCGTATCAGTGGGGAGTCGCTCTCTCTCTCTCTCTCTCTCTCTCTCTCTCTCTCTCTCTCTCTCTCAGTCTCTGTACAATCTCGAGTAACTAACGTAGTTGGAATATTTTTTCCTACCCTCTTCGTAGCTGTTCGATGTTGTTTAAAGACATTTTATCTAGGTACCAATTTCGAAATTTCAATTTCATCTTTTAGAATGTAGGTTTCATACTCGGTTTCTTAACACAAACACTCGTTTAGTTTTCCTAAACAATTGTTCTTAAGAAAGCTAAATAAGAATTAATAATAGAAGATATTCTTGTTTAACTTGTAGTATAAATTTATTAAGTGCCTATCAAATTTGAATGAATGTTACATTCCTACTAAAGATTTAATGGCTAGATTATAAAATGTATTTATATAAATTAGTTATTGCCGACTAATATCTTGTAATAAGAGAAAAACATTATATTAATTATAATTAAAATGTTTGTTTCACTATTTAAGCAAGTCATTTATGAATTCTTAGCTCATATGATTTCTTATTATTATTATTATTTTTTTTTAAAGTAATTATTAATTAAATTTTTAAAATGTTTAATTTTACAATTTTAACGCATTAATATATATCTGCATTATTTTACAAATAATAATTACATTTAACCTTTCCTTCTAAACGTTTTTCTAAATACCACTTCTCTCGGATTTCATAATACAAAACATTGAATTGCATGTTTATAAACATTTGAAAATATACGTTTAAATGCAGCCTTATGTATTATTAGTTTCATCAATGCTTTTTTTAAATATTTTTTTTAATAATTAATATACAAGTTTTAAAATATATGATTTCTAATTTATGCAAATCATGTGACTGAGAATTCTCATCCTTGACTTTCAAATTCTAAACTTTCAATAAAATTGAAATATGCCGTGAATTTGTTCTGTATTTTAAAGCATTTGACTGGATAATGACTATCATATTATCCATTTAATTTCCAAGTCCCGTTGATAATAGTCATAAAATATTCAGACGTGATAATACACAGTATACGTAAATTTTATATGTTTGAAATAAAATTCGACTATGTAAATTTTGAATAATATATTGTCAATTAACTAAGAAATTTTTTATTTGGATACTGTTATAATTGACTTATTTAAATTATTTAATTTATTAATGAAAGATTCTATATTTATGCTTACAAGTACTCATTTTAAATTAATACTGAAATGCTTTGAATTATTGAAACTGTAATACCAATTTGATATTATTTGAAAATAATAAAGAAATTTTTAATAATAAATATCGATAGTTAGTTTTTAGGATAAACTACATCACACCGAAATTAGCTGATAAAATCACAAATATACAAAGCATATTTACCAGCCCATTGGGCCTATTTCATACATCTAGAAAGCCGATGTTAGATACTCTTTTATTATTCAAAATGCATATGTATAAATGTATATGTTCGGTTATTAGTTAAAGCTAGGGTTTTCTTTTGAACATAAAACCTATAGCTTGATTATTAGTATCCATGACATTTCATCTAAGAATGTATCTAAAATTTGACGACGCCTAACTTAATGCTTATTGGACACATAAGCTTGACATCTGCTGTATTATCATTGCTGTTGTTGTTATTATAACTGCTATTCCTACTTTTTTTAACATATATTTCAGCGATCAATTGAATTGTCATAGAAGAATTGTAAAAGTATAATACTCGTACGTTATTCGTTTATTGTTTTCTAAATTTCTGCTGCTATTTATTTATCAAAAATAACTTAAGACTCGTGACAACAAAATCCTTATTATGTGTTTTATCTTTTACATTCTTAGTAGTTAATGTCCGAATACATAAAGAATAAGAAATATATTGTATATTTTTCAATAATGCGATGTTAAAGGTATTTGATGATTGTCTGTCCTTAGTAGCTCATGCTGCTGAGCTTTCCGATCTACTAGTTAATTCATTAATTAACTAATTAATTAAACTTATATGATTATACTGTTAATTCAGTTATAGAATAATGATTAGATTTCGTCAACAAATCTTCTTTTATCTTTAATGATTTTTTATTTACTTTCTTCATAATCAATTTTTTAAATGCGTACACTGCAAATGAATAGTAATTACAGTTTCTTACATATTTGTAGAATATCTTAATAAAAAATTCAATCAATTGAATAAGGATACTAAACTTTATTTTTTTTCAAGTTTTAAAATATTATAATATTTTAAAATATTAATACATAGCCAATATTTAAATAACTTTATTAATTAGACAACATTGAAAAAAGTGTCAGAAGTAAATCGAAAGTTTCCGTGAATGGAAGATATTATCAAACTTGAAAATTTGATTAGATATTAATAAAATGTATCGACTAAATGTATTAAAATATAATTAATCATATTACAAAATTATTACCTTAATTGTTTGTTTTTTTTTTATCTTTTCGCCCCTAAAAAGTTTGCTAATTAGTCATGTCAACTTTTAGCATTTATAACAGTAAACGAATTATATTATATTATACCAATGAATAAATTAAATTACATCGTTATTTCTTTTGGCAAAATTATATAAGAACAGCGAAATCTACATGTAAATACAAACACGTGAATTAAGTATCTAGAAAATCGATGCACACACAAAGTTTCCTGGCATTCGAAATAGAAGTGATTCGCTTACTCGACTCCGCCAAGAAAATTAGATTCTCGCGGTTAACGGCACACGAGAAATAATCAGATGGAACGCACAATAATAATTGGAACTCGATCCCAAGACACGTATGCACTAAGATTATAGGAACCAGATATGAGCGACGGTGCAATTCAAGTCCATTACACTCGCAGCAACGTCTTTATTTCAAACACAGTTTATTTTCTCTCTATCTTTTTTTTTTTTTCTAATAATACTAAAATTATCCTGATTGGCATTGAAATTTCAACTCGTATTGTTTGCTGCTGCTTAATGTTAGATTAACCACAGAGGATCGGTAGCTTGTTCGAAAGTTTTACGAATTACGATGACCGGTGATTTCGATATTCTTATTGAAACATTGAAGAAAAAATATCTTATGCTTACACATTTGAAAAACAATTTGTATGATAATCGAGACTTAAGGCTTTCTAAATTCGTTGCACCTCTTAAACACGAAATTGAAAAATTTAAATATTATGTTTTTCCTCTTTAATGAAAATGTACATTATGTATTAATTAAAAATTGATAATTGTTTGAATAAGTTTATAAAAAGCGTAAAATATTGTGAAATTGTGAAATAAACTTTCGAATGCATTGTAAATTTTAACTGATAATTGAAAGCTATCGATGTACAATGTTGTTTTAAGCATATTCACTCTGCTCTACATAATTCTTAAATGAGAATTGCTTTCCTTTACGAAATTCATTACAATTTTGTAAAACGTACGGTGGCAAAAGCCGATCGATTACTTGAATGTGAAACTGCTTACTTAAACGTGAAATTCTATTAATTAATTAAGATAAGAAAGGAGGCTTTTTATTGGAAAATAATTCTTATACTTTCACAGCGCAAATGAAATAAATAAATAAAGTTATTGTATAATTAGCAGTAAATACATACATTGAAATCTCGTCAATTGGCCTGATTGATGAAATACATTATAAACTTAAACTACTTCGCTTAATAATATTAATTATATAAATATTGAATAAGATAGAGTGGCCTGCCCAAACATAATATTAGATAATACCAAACAAATGAAATAGCACATTCTTAATCTAATAAAAATTACAATTTGCAATCAAATAAGTACTCGACTGATATGCCGAACACGAAGTTACGCCATTAAAAGTAATGGCAGCAATTATATCGGCAATTAACGATAAATAAGATTACCAACGATATACAATAAAATTAATATCTCGGTTTCACTTTACAGTGAATCGGACATGGCGCCGAACGCAGAGGAAGATCTACTGGTCACAATGCCACGTGGTCCACATTCTGGCAAGGTAATTATAACCTGTTCCCATTTGTTCCTTCGCCTCGAATTCCCGTGCGAAGTTCCGTTTTAGATAATGTAAGGGTGATTAACGCCCCATAATACGACCTAACCAAGTGGATTCAATTTGCTCGAGAACGTGAAGGCATTTACGGCACTTCCCAGCCTACTAAGTATTACTTGTACTCTGCATCAAAGCGTCGCTCACGCAATTTTACGACCTTGCACTTTTCTTTACTTCGAACGGCAACTTTATATTGTTTGTCAACCGGAAAGCGCATTTCATGACATTTCATTATTTTCTGTCGTTCTTTATGTGCGATAAGGAGCGTCGAAGAGGATATTCATTAGGATGGTAGTCAGGCCGTTGTGTTCTAATTTTCGTATCGATAGCTTTGGCATTATGGAGTTTTGTAGGCTCGCCGAAGCCAATAATCGTCGAGACTTATAATTACGATGTCAGGCTAGATATAATGGATTTTCAATGGTATGGTAAGTTTGTCGATACTCGACTGCTAATTTTATTCCCTTATGCTTACGAGGGAAGCAGCGGCCCATGCGTACATTCGAATTTAACCGCGAAATCGCCGAGCGTTCGAGTTATTTGCGATAAGCCGACCGCACAAACAATCGTACTCTCAGTCGTTTATGCAGCCCCTATACGCCACAAACGTACAGTATAAATATGAATAACTGCAGGATAATGTTTCGCTATGTACACGAGTTCCTCATCGCCGTAGCTAAACACACAAGAAACAAGCCGATACTATCAACGGAAACATCGCGATTACACGCATCCCGATCTGCAGAAAACTACGTGAGAAAATGCTAAACGCAGAAGAAAGAGAGCACGAAGGGAAGCGAAGGGGAGGGGGGGACATGCAAAGCGCTAGGAAATAGCGTCGCACGCCAAATTGCCGGGTTCCGGAGGAAAAGCCGCGGGCTTTCCGCTGCTTATTCAGCCGGTTTTCACGATTAACCAGTCCCATTAAGGGCGCCTCAGTCTTAAGCTAACGACGCGACAAGTAAAAAGGAGCGACCGGAAAAACGGCGGGAAGCTCCCGATTACCGTATCTGGGATATACCTTCCGTGCCTCCTCCCTTCCGCCCCTCAATCTCTCTTCCTTGACGACCGACCGATAAGAGGTCGTTTTCCTTCTCGAGTACGGAGATTTGCAGGGACGCGGAAGTTCCGGCACGCGGGGTCGCCATCGATAAGGGCGAGGGGCCCCCTTTTTTTTTCCCCCATCTCGTTCTTGCGGAATTTTAACGATCGGCATCCAACGGCGGCGGCGTCGCTCATCGGCCACAACTCCTGCACGACTCCGTTTTGTCAACTACGCGCATCGGAATGCACGCTGTTGAATGCTGCGCGGCTTCGCGCGACATTTTTAACGATACAAGAGGAGACAAGCGCTTAGCGATCGCCTGGAGATCGTCCCTTTGAAAAAGTTGGAAGCCAGTCGCTTTTATGGCGCTCTTATGGTACTGAGAGTCCTAGTTTTACGAGTGCGTTGGTTTACCGACTAAATGTTATGGGCTAAAGTTGAGCCGAGCGTTTAACTTTAGCCAGTACATGCCCATCGTAATTGTTTTTAAATTGCAATTTGACGACAAGGAGGAGGCCACCGATACCTCTTCTATAAATAATCCATTGCAATTAATTAACAAGACATTGCGAAACCTGCATTGTTTCTGCGCTTGCTTTTCATTTATAATTGGCTCTGTATACTTTACTATATATTTTTATGGGTGCGCGCACCTACGCACGCGCGCACGCATGCACCCGCGCGCGCGCTTATAAGTTGCTTAAAGAGACTGTCACTCATTCCAGTAAATTAACAACATTTCTGTTTAACAAGATTCAGTTAAAGGGGAAGAAAAGCGTAAGGATTAATGATATAAGCCAATTGAATCTTCATACGTCTTAATAAACTACTGCAGAAGATTTAATTAATTTTATAATACGCATAATTTATATTAAAATTATGAGTTAGTTGTTGTGAATGTCGGATAGCATACTCTTGTTTTAGTTCGTCCAAGTGTATAAGCTTTAATATTACTTTACATTCTAAGAAAAATCATTTATATGATAATGTCCGTAATTCGCGTGGAAAAAAATTCTTATACAGGAGAAACAATGAAAAGTAATAATAAAAAAGGCGAATAATTAACTACGCACTATATATTTCACTATATTTTCATATATCTGCGGGAGTTTAAAAGTATCATAAATCGTTGAAGGAATGCTTGCCTACGCACGCATACGACTATTCCGTGTATAACTAAATCTGGTCACGTCAAACTTTCTTCATGAAATATCGTTAGTAATTCTTCCTCAAAAGTGCGTACACCAATTTTAGTGTTTTATTTACATTTTTTTGACCATTAAAAAGTCAGCACTTTAATGATCGATTTCACTGTTGCCTATTTTACCCAAATGCGAGTTTCACTTACTTGAATATTCAGTAGGTATATTAAATTTTGTATCTTCTTTTACAGAAACGCTCCGGCGTCTTCTCATTGAAAGTTATCATAATAGTACGTATCGGACCTGAAAGATTAATTGCACGCTAATAATAACCAACTCCATCAATTTTACAACTTTACAGGAGGAGGCGTTCGGGATGTATTTCGAAAAATTGATTTGCCCGTTCAATTTCAGTGAAGCGTCAATTCTGTGCACTGGATATTTTCAATCTTACATCGACTCTTTTAAAGGAGAAATGTTTCATAAATGCGACTAGCGGCCCATCATGGAATATACGTATAATGATTCGTAATTCCAAAACGGAGAAACGGCACGCATGAGGCTAACGTTAGAAAACTGATTAGCAATTAAAATCGTGTATATTTCATATTAATGAATTCAAAGCTGATAATGATTTATCTTAATATTAAATTAAAGCTCTCAGCCATTTGCACCAATAGTAAATGAATTGCCATTGAACGTAGCGATGATTCTGCTTTGCTATACATAATTATCGATTAACCGTGGTCCCCGCGATATTCTTTTGTGATGCGGAAAAACGATTCATCCCATTTAGCAAATAAAAACGATCGGCTGAGATTTGATAGGAATAAATGAGCATGTCCTATTAGCTCCTTTGAATTACAGATTTATATCGCTGACATAGATTTCTCACGGAACAAAGACTCCCCATAATTGATATAATTATAAAAAAAAAATGAAGGCGCGTTAAAGGACAGATGTATTTAATTGAGTGCCCAAGAGTCGCCACGTCCCACTCACATATACATTTGTTGCTGTGTAAACCGGCTTTCTTTTCAATATTTTTCAATTTACACGCATTTTTAACTGCAACATAATTCACGAATTAATAATATAGTGACGATAGTACGTAAGTTCGCAAGTATCCCTATTAAAAATTAAACGTGTGCTTCCATACTTATTTCAACTAAGTAGGTAAATGATTAACTATTACAAAATTTTATCATTTGGCGCGAATAAAGTACTTATTCAGCATTCTATTAAAAAGCCTATCAAACGGATAAAGCAACTTTATCCTACGCGCAATTCCTTGACTTATAAAAAGTATAAATTATGTAAATGAAAATAATCCCTGCAGCATCCGATCGAATGTATATCGTCGAAAGAAGTAATTATGTATACATTTTATTTTGAGAATCAAAAATAGGGAGGTAAATAAATATAAGTGTTTTGACTTATTTGTCAAAAGCAATTCATTACATTGTGATATTTGTTACTTCACGTGGTTTAAATTCTTTTAAAACATTTAAATATATATTTTAATTAAATCATTTATATATGAAATATAGCAGCCATTTATTATTAAATGCGAGGAATATTTTCCAATAGTATACGCAACTGAAGTAAGCATAAAATAAAAAAAAAACGTTTTAAACCAATAAAAAGAAGAAATGTTTTCTAAAATTTGTTTGAAGTTTTCTATTTTGAGCAGACTTTATGTATTGCATTCAAGCTTCAAAGATGGTAGTATTATTATGGAAGATTGATGATTCTTACCGGCTATATATTAACCTCAAGTCTGGTGTTTCGACCTTCTTGCAAATATAAAGTTTAAAGCCCTTGCCATAAAAAATAACAAAATTTATAGCTTATGTGACGGATTAAAGAGATCCTCGCAAATTTTATTATTTGTGCTTGATGAGTATCTTCGATTTTATAGTTTGTAAACGCACACATTAGAAAATGAAAGTGTTGACCGACGAAGAGAATAAATAATTGAAGAAAATCAAAAACGGTCTGTCATATTGGAACATTGTTTCTTTTCTTCTTCATCTTCTTTTTTTTTTTTTTTTTATATATATGTATCATAGAAAAGAGTACTATGATGTATGATTACTAAAAAGAGTTTTTTTTTTTTATCAATATATATATTCTATAAAAAATGAATAAGTTCACATCTCGCTATGTATGCATATACATATTTTTTATACGATTAATTTATAATTTTATCGAAAATTACAAACGTGACTTTCGTATGGTCAAACAGAGGGTATTAAATTATTGTACGTATGATTATTGTATGTATGTATTGGATGTATTAATAGATAATCTCGTTCTGGAAACTATTTTAAGCATCATAAATATTCTGCACCACATAGTGACCTGTTTTAACGATACCTAATTATTAAATTACAATTTCAGGCATCCATTAGGTATCCGTATGAGCAAAGCGAAATATAATTTTAATGTAAAATTACATTCGGACGAAAGCGCAATTATCTTGTTATTAATGTATCCGAATCTTTTGTATTACAAGAACGTACGCTTTAATGATTTGAAGTATTAAATTACTGCCTCCGGGCGTCATATCACGTGTTGCCTAACGTAAGACGGGAATTTTTAAGGAAAAATTCTTTCGCTTCAGAAGGACTCGTAGCTTTTAAAATTCAACGTTTTTTTTTATAATCCTCGATACTCAGCTCTCGTCCAGTTTTTCGTCAGTTTTTCACGAGCCATTGTAATTCCAATTGCGGCAATCCGTTGGCAAAATCCCGTAAAAATAAGCCAGTTCTAACTTATCGAGTACAAAGACTGCAGAAAACGAACTTCACTACGGCTGTTTTACAAAAACAGAATCTAAGAAATTTTAAAGTCATGAGACTATGTATCTCATTTCCTGAGACTAAGCTTTTTCATACGAGCAAAACAGCGTAAACGATTATGAGCCTCGGTGTGCATTCATTGGGGGAAGTCGCCGATCACAGGCCTCAAGAATGCTGCTTCCCAGTTTTACAAGTCCAGGTGTGATGTCCTGCCAAGCCTGGCCGCGGTGTAGTTAGTATAACGATGATGAGATCCTGGTCGAGCGCTTCCATGTTGAGATAACGGATACGATGGTTGAGCTCATAAAATTATAAGCCATTTTAAGACTTGTCCTCGGTCATTTCGCGCACGCATAAGTAACGAGCGGCCTGATAAAGCATCTAGATTTCGTTTGATTATCAAGTCTCCTTCCTTCGTGACTAACTCGACTGACTTTACACGTGTGATGTAACTGCCGCAGTTGCCCGTTGAGTTTGCAACTTAGCAAAATCCAGTCGAATTTAGTGTCACTTTTGCGCTTGTTCCAGTTATGCTAATACGTCAGGATAATTACAGGAGACAGAGTAGCGATTAATCACTCTAGACGTGATTTTGTCTCGTTAAGGCGCTTCCGCGAAAAATTCCCGACAAATTTCGGGCCAACCGAACGCTAATAAACTCTTGCTCTCGGCGGTCACGCTGCCGCACAGCAACTTGTCTATTTATGAAATATTCATGCACGCGTGCCTCAGCGAGGACAGGCGGAAGGAGATCGAAGAAAGGAGCGAGAATGACGCGATGATATCGACATTATCGCGTGAACTGATCCTGTAGGAATGGCAGGCGAGAGTGAGGTCGAATCCTTCGATTACTACGCTTACACATGCTACCTATGCATCCACGAGATTAATTCGTCCCTTGTGACGTCGTACGTTGGACTTTTTTGCCGACGACTTTATTAGGATACGGCCGATGATGGGTTTATCGCTTATGTGTACATACCGGTTGGGCACATATCTTATGTACAACGCTTTTTTGTAACGTATGTCGCTATTACTGCGTGCGATCAAATGGTTACATGGGCTAATGGGATGGCTATTGACTTGTACAATGAAAGCGATCGATTGATATTGCTATTCGACAAAAGTAGTTCCTTCGGTAATCCGACGGATAATTTAATTAATAACTTCTTAAGCTATTACGATAAAGACTAAGTTAGTCAATAGGAGTATAATCTTTATTTTACTTTATATTATCCACTTAACTCTTGCCAATATGCCGTATTAGTAATTATGTCGGGCAGTATTATAATAATAGATGCCTGATGAATACAATATAATATAAAGTAAAGCTAGTATTATTATTTTCCTTTCATTCGTTATCTAAAATCTTTAGTAAATTTAGATCTAAGTTTCTAATACGTCACGTATAAAAATTAATCAACATGCTGTCAACTTTACGATTGGCCATTAAATGTTTAATAAGAAAATTTAATATGCTAAGATTATTATATTGCACATTAATGTAACTTAATCGATCGTGCGTATTTATGGTAAAAGACTAGAAGAAAACATAAATATAAACTTTTCTACGTGCTGGAACATAAAATTTCTAAAATACACGACAACAATTCAATCGTTTAAAAATTTCTATTTATGAGTGTTTCATTCCATTTTATTGTTTGAATAGCCAGAATAAAATCGAATAGCGTAGTGCCGATTATGTCGGATGTCGTTTCAAAAACCGTTAGTATCGATAAGTAAAACAGGTTCATAATTAACATGGAAGATACATTTTATCCAGTTGTAGAACATTTTACTTCCATTAAACTGTCTCGATTGATCGTCAACGAACCAGCTGTTGCTTACTATTAGTCAAGATTTTGTCAAGTTCCATCAAAATCGATAATAATAATTCAAATGTTGTTATGTTATCGTAGCTGATGAGGCATACATTCTCGAATCATTAATTTTCATGACTTTCCTAATATCAAGGATTAAGCATATGCAGGCTCGAAAGCTTATCACGAACAATTCGAATGTTACAGGAACGTCTGCGGCCCCCTACATACAACGCTGAAGACTACGCAATAGCCCTTCGAAGATGGGGCCGACGGGCCCTCGGAGGACAGCCGGACAATAGTCAGGGCACTCTGCCTTCGACCTGCACGAGCTCGAGTTCCGGTTACGCATCCGGGAATGCCGGCGAAATGACCCTCAGACAATTCACTTCCGTTAGTGAGCTACTCAATAAGCTCAAAGCCGATCTGCGTCTCGCTTTCCCCAGGTATATTATTAGCACCGATTTTTGGAAAGATGTCATTGGTATAGAAATTGACGGTCACGCCAATTATCGTCCTACGCCGATGAGTAAAATTTGCACTTGGCTAATTCAGATTGGATAGTCTTTTTCGATAAATTATCAAACACTTAGAGTTTTGTAAATGGTAAATCATGGCCATTTGTAAGTGTATTTTGATATCGGATCCCTTCCAGTGCAAAAGAATTCTGTATAATTTCGCGCAAAGCAAAGGTTTAATTGGTCTTTTAAATAATTAGGGATAGTTAATTCTTGGAGCAACATTTTATACGCAAATTTGTTGTGATTTAATTAGCTTCTTAAATGAAAATTATTATCCATTTACGAATCAATAGTTTGCAAGTTAACAGATTTCAATAGATGAAATATCGATCGCAAACAGAATAATATTTATTAATAAACGAACTTTCGAAATGAAATATTACCGTTTTAATTATAACATATATATATATAAAGTATAAAGTACATTTTGTTATTACTTTCCTTCAATCTTGAATTTTACTTGCACTCGTAAATTTTTGTCTTCGTTCTTTTGTCCACAATATCAAAAAGACTTGAGCCTGACCTTTGCATACGACATAATGCCATTTATTAATTTTCATCGATCATATTCCTTTAAATAAATATTCTTGTAAAGTCCAATAATTCTTATAAATATTTTACCAGCCGTATCAAATGCTTTAATATATATAGAATAATTGAAATTAAAAATGAAAAATAAAGCCTAGCCTATTTAAATGGTATCTTTTAAATATTTTTATTAATCTATCTAAAATTTCCAGTTGTTAAATTTTTATCTGTTTATAAATTTTTATTAATTAAAAAATAATAGCGATTGTACACATAAAAGATATTATAACAGAGACTATTTTCAATTTATCTTATTATTAAATTAGTATTAAGTATTGCATTTTACGAAGCATACGGTGCAATAAATATTACATTAATCAAATAAAATTTTTAACGCACTTATGATATTCCATTGAGAAATGTTCATGTGCATGTGGGGAAATAATCATCATAGTGGTAATTTGAGATATGAATTGATAAAACACTAAATCAAGTACATATAATAGATTGATTACACTCTAATTCTACGATAAATTAATACAATGTATTAATTATATAATATAAAAACGATACACTGCAATTTTACTATGAATTAATTGATTATCAAACAACAGATTAATTCTATTATAGAACCTTCATCGTCGCATATGCTTTCGTCACGACATATATAATGACACAAATGGGTTTCTTATGTCTGTAAACATGAAAATTCGTTGAATGCATATGTCGGTTTTTATTTGTAATTTATTTTATAAAGAAGAGTTTATGTTAATAATATTGAAATATATTTGGAATGCATGGCATCCTTTTAAGTGACATCTGAGCAAATCAATTTACTTATGTAACTCAAGATTGCATTAGCTCGATTTATCGAACACTTCCTTGAATTTAATATTTAGTACAATCACATTCGAGAAAGCGTTTATTTACTACCACTTCGAAAGAGATTTGCCGTCGGTCTGTTAGATAATTTTTCGGAAGCTTTTTAAAAGCGCGACGGACGCGAGGTCGGAACAAGGGGAAAGGCAACAGTGACACGGATACTAATATTAAAAGACCGAAAACGGTACCTCTGTGTACTTTAAGAATTAATGGGTAACTCAAGGCGCGCGGCATTAATTACACTTGGATTAAGTCGCTATTCACTGTCCGGCCATAAATACACGCGCCCATCTGTCGGTGCGCTCGTATTTTCCCTGAGATATGTGATCGTGATTTTAGCGCAGCCCAAGAACACGAGGAGGAGCATAAGCTGGCAACGGCCACCTCAAAAATAAGATGTAACTTAAGATCCGCGCGTAAAGTTGACATCTATCGGAAGCTTTCACCGATGGGGAAAAAAATAAAAAATGGAGGAAGAAGAGAATGCGGAAAGAAGACGGATAAAGAGACGCGATTGGCATTAAAGTGGCACACGCGATCGTAAAAGTTCGAGTGATCCGATTTCGAGTGTAACTCCGGCTGTCTCGACCGTTACTACGTGCGTATATGTACACGCGGGATTAACCTGTGCGGCGCTTTTTTTGGACTAATGGCCTTGACTCCACCTTACTCCTCCGTTCCTTTTCCGTTCCTTTCTTTTTACTCGGACTGTTATTTTATTTCCTGGTGTTTGGGTTTAATGAACCCAAAGATAACTGGATTATGAGGACTGCGTTTCTCGATTTCTTATTAATAAAGAATTTTAAGGTGCTATCTTTTTGCGGTTATTATACCTCTTAGCACGATGATCTACTTTACTTGTCGATCATTTCCTTCGCGCTGATTTCTTCTTTTTGTTTCTTTGACTAATGCAGTTTATAACTTTCTTACTTTCGATTAAATAAACCGCTAATATTGTGAAAAAAGGAAGGTTGCCTCATTTTGTTATGGTTAGATATAATATTATCAATTGTAGATCGTACAATCCAGTTATTAAAAATCACGTTTCTTTTTGCAATAAAATATATATATTTTTTTAGATGAATGCATAAATTAGCCGTAAAAATACATCATTGGTTTTTAAACACATTTTAAACATGTTTTACATATGTTATTTATTTATAAGTACATTTTCAATTTACAATTTTTTTTAGAATTTTTTCAGATATTTTTTTTTAGAATAGTGTTTCGTGGTAGTAATGCGAGAGAAAAATTTGATTTACATTTATTAAGCTTAAATTTTTTTAATTTGAAATTT
Organism: Ceratosolen corneri; assembly: GCA_030522565.1. Lineage (NCBI taxonomy): Eukaryota > Metazoa > Arthropoda > Insecta > Hymenoptera > Agaonidae > Ceratosolen > Ceratosolen corneri. The sequence continues at coordinate 12,651 of JAPYYT010002766.1, read as the reverse complement.
ACAATTTATTCGGCTATTTTAACGATACTATAATTTTGAGAACCATTTTGTTCTATTTAACTAATTACTAGTAATGTAATGGCTTGTAATGAATGTAGGCAAGCATAACCTTATAACACTTATCCACGATATGTTTTAAAGAATAAACAGAACTGAAATATGTTACAATAAATCGGCCAATTACGCTTATAACAATTCTCTTTATAACAATGCATTATATCTATTTTCATAATACAAGATAAATTATTGTAAAGTTTTCATACTAAACTATTTTTCATACTAATTGTTCAAATTAAACATACAAAGAATAATTCTTTTATAAAAATTGACATCTTTTTAAAAATAATTCTAACTAAACCTATCAAATAATGCTTTATAGTAATTATAATAAAAATACATTATCTTGGTAAATTGCATTAAACGATTTAAAATTAAAAATTTTTATAGGTGCAATTAAAGTGCTTTAAATATTTACGTATTTAATATTCTCAACAACAACAAAATATATATATATATATATTCTAAATACCTTATATAATGATTATACGGCAATTTTAATGGTACTTGAGTTGAATTATATTTATTCATTCAAAAATATAGAATTCGTATTACCAATTCTTTGTTATGCTTTTTACTATGACCTATAGCAAATTGCATTCAGATTATATTGAAATAGAAGATGTTCAAGCACGTAAAATAAAAATAAAATAGTTCATAAAAACTCTTAAAAAATTTTCATTAAATAAAATATCATTCAAATAAAATTAAAATTCATTAAAACTCTTAAAAAATTGATCTTGAATCCTCGAGCAATGTATTATTATCTCATATTTTATGCAATGTCCACGTTTGTTTTCATCGTTCATAGCAAATTCACATTACCTGTGGGCCAATCATTTATTTATTTATTTAAAATCTATTCATTTTCTTAAAATTAAATTACAATATAGTAAAAATCATTATTATAATATGATTTTTATTTTATCGATATATTTGAAATTTAGTACCCAAAGCATAGTTAATATTTACATCTATAAATATGATCATTAAAATTCAATAATTTAATCTAGTTTAATTTCATTACAATATTTACAGTTAATACGTATTTAAGAAAATATTTATTGCGAAGATACATAATCGTTTTAAAAAATAATATAGATTACTAATATTTTAAATCTATTGTTATATATAAATACATACCGTCACGCATAAAATAAGCTATAATTTATATAGTTTATATGATTAACCGCTATTAGTTAATTAGTTATTAGTTGAAAATTTACGATAATACTATATATTTCACGCTCATATTTAATAGTCAGTCCATCTGTTACATAATATTTACAATCATATAAGATTGCCTATATACATTTATACATAAAATTGAAAAGTAAATACGAAATATGAATAAAGAACAACGCTTTTGGAAAATATTGATTATGACTATTTAAAAGTCTATTTAAAAGAGACTATTTAAAAGACTATTTAAAAGACTATTTAAAAAATTTAAAATGAATTTCAACATAATTTGTTAATTTTAATGAATGAAGAATTTATATTTTCATATAATAACCTATACGTACATATTATATTAAATACATGCAGTAATTCATTACTTAATCTATCTGACACAATAAAAGAAAGTAGTAGCCAATCTCAGTTAATCCAACTAATTGTCCACGCTTCTCCTCGACAGCTTCGTCCAGGAGTTTGCTTCGGCGCCAGCGGAGGGTATCTCCTTACTACTAGAGACCCTTCGAGGCATTCAGCTGTCGCAATCGACGCCACCTTCGGGTCAGACAGGACCCCGTCGACCCCGGGCTCGACGCGCTGCCCTCGACGAGCTGGGCTGTGTCGAGTGCTTGGGCGCATGCGCCGAGCGCTGCCCTGATGCCGCCCGCATCCTTGCTCAGGCGCAACCTGGACTCCTCGCCCTCGCCGTCTGCCTCACCAGTAGCCTCAACAGATCACGGGTTCTCGCTCTCCAGGTTGGAACATTAAGGCTTAATTCTGATTATTGGGTACTCTATGTGATTCACTACTCTAGGTGAAATAAATTTTTAACTTTGCCGGGCCATGAACTCCCTCTTATAATAATCAAAGTGAATGTCGAGGGGTTAATGATTTTTATCTGATATATGATGTGCAGGCAACGTTACTTGGATCATTTAAAAAAAAGAGCACCTTTAATATTTCTGTATTTTGGAAATATAATGAAGAATGGAGGATTGGAATTAAATAAATAAATCTATACATATGTATGTGTATTCAACAGTATATTGACAGTAACATAATAAATAATCATTAATATTCTACTTGCAGCGGTATAAATATATATGTTCTCTCTATCTTTACTATTTCAACTGAGATGTCCTGCGAGAATTATTGTACAATGAAAAGCAGATAAACTTATTTACTTTATTAAAAGGCTTAAAATTGTAAGCGATTCAAGTATAATTTAATGAAATTCGTCCTTTCATATACATTTTTAGAACTATGGTAACATAAGTTTTTAAACTTTCATTCTAAATACATATACTTTTGTCAACATTATGTATAATTTATATAGCCTACAAAAACAGTTGAACGGGAATTTAAAAAAAATAAGTTCCCGATATAGTATTAGCACTGTCTTATAGACACATTGTGGATTTGGCTACTCTCTGTCCGATAAATTGGTATTAAATTAGTAATTTAAAACCATTTTCAATAACCAAAAGCTCAACCCCTCTCGAGAGTCTTTTTTATACATCTGAAATGATGATTATTAAAAAGAACGACTATACGTACAGCTAGTTTAACTTTGTTTTTACGTTACTAACGGTGCGATTTACGAGCTAAACAATTAAATTCAGATACTTGTACGGCTCAATTGACGGCAGATTGTCCCACGAACTAACCTACAAGTTGTGTGTACCTTAAACCAAGGTATCGTTGAGGATTTAGCAGTCTGTACTCAGATAAATAAAACTCAACGACTCAGTGCACATAACGACCAACGGCTCTCATCTTTTCTCAAAATTTCTCTAGCTAATGTAACGTCCATTTACCGTTCCCCATTACAGGATTCGACGCCATAAATGACATTGCACTTGCCCCCAAGCGTTCTTCTGTTTAATATGAAAATCCATTAACCTATTTATGTGCACTTGTGGGGGGAGTGGGGTAAGATATTTGATAAGTGCAGTGCATTTTAATACTGGAATGAACTTTTGACTTTTTTCATGACTCCGCGCTTTCTTCTCTTTTTTGTTAATGAAAGAAAGTATTGTCTCACAAAAGTATGCAATCTTAATACCGTTCATCTAGCATATCATGGGTGAAGAAGTGTTGGTCGATCATTAAAACGGTTTAATGAAACTGCTTATATTGTTGTTCGACTATGAATTATGACGTGTAAAGTCTGCAAGCATACTTCTATATTATGTAAAATTTTACAAGATATAGCGAGATATGATATCCTATGTATATAATTTTGTAATTTGGTATGAATAAAGGCTGAACAGAAATAAATGCAGGAAGAAAATAAATTGTAATATTTTATAGACGCTCGTGTGGGTTACACAACGTACGTGTGCAATACATAAAAATCAATATATTAGAGCTATACATTTTTTAAAATTAAATAAACAAAAAGATAAAATGTTACTATATGTTCAATTGGAAGAAAGATATCACAGAAGAAGATTATTATGGTTATTTTTTTTATATAGTGATGATAATTTATAATTTCGATTATGATTTATTTAAAGAAATATTAAGGATGTTGAATACTGAATTTAATAAAATTATCTACAATTTTGTCATTCTAACAAACAATATTTGAATTTTTAGATTCGAAAATGTATAGAAAAAAAAATAAACATTTTTCATTGCTATCTGAATGAATATATGAATACATGTATTGATAGTTGGGCAACATAAATGTGTCGATTAAGTAATTTATTCAGCAAATGATCATTAAAATTGAGCATTTACGAATATTAACCATTGTTGTAATTTTTTTTTTCTTTTACAAATACTAATGTCAACTTCTTGCAATGAAGTATCTTGAATATATTAAACTCATAATCATCACAAGTTACAAATTTATAATGCACATCCGCCTGTGAATTTTCAATTCAGCAGTTGAATGCTGAGAATTTCACAATACAATATGGTAGAATAAATTCCCAGCATAAATAATAAAATTATTTAATGATAAAGGTAATAATTATGAGTAATATATATTTAAATTTTAAAACATTCGTATTAATATGTAATAATGAGATTATATCTACTACGTACGTATTCTAATATATTTATGAAAATTATTCTGTATATTATTGTTATTAAAATTAACAACTGACAATTTATTTCAAACGGAATACCCTATTAGACCGCAGATACATATTGAATTACATATTTACATTTAATGAATATAGAAATACACTGTTACAAATTATTTTCTTACGTATATCATTATTACTTAACTGTACTTATTCTCACCGCATACGTCTACAATATCTAATATTTTTTATATAATGTTAGTAATTTTAAAAATACAATAAAAATATAAAAATATTGTATAGAAATGTAGTCATGTTTAATATTATGATGGATATTTAAGCTTGATATTGTACTACCAAATATAAAATTAATTACTATATTGTACAAATGTAAAAAGAAGTTCTATAATTTAACTATTGAGTACCTATAAATGTGCTCGTACTTCATGAATATCTGCAACAACAACAACAACAATATTTTTACAGATTAATCCAATCTTGTCGACACCAATAATACTCATTTAAATTAAAACTATAATGAACAACTGTTTGAGCCACGACTTTTCAAATAGCCAAGAGCAGTTCGTCAATCACTGGCTCGGCTGATATTATTTTGTAAAACAATACGTCTGTTATCTATCGATTAGTAATTGCGTAGGGATTATTGCAAAAGTGTTCCCATTCAATCGTCATTAAACGCTCGATAATGCTTCTTTAGCATAATGCTTCATCGTAAAATTATTAGATATTTCATCCTCGCATGCTTATCTCTTTAGCATTGGATTCGTAATGTGAGTGGCTGCTCAAGCATTAACCACACTTCCTACGATAATCGGGCAGCTGGATGAAGGAGTCAGTCGACTAAATCGAAAGCGTAAAAATACGTTTGAAAAGCAGCAACAACGGCTTATCAAAGAATGTTAATCGGAAAGTCGTGTAGAAAGGCAAACGAACAAGGGAGGAGGTACATTGGCGATTACGGCAAGGGCAAGGGGAGTGTGAGGCGGGGTGAGGAGGTGGAATTCGCACGAGATAAATGATAAATCGCGAGTGCGCGAAGGGTGGGCGGTGGTACGGACAGAGGACGAGCATGCGCGTTTGGCGTTTCCTTTTTATATTTTCCTGTTCTTTTCAACGCTGCAAACCGTTAGGCAGTGCGCGACACGTTGCGTAGTCGCGCCGACATGAGGTTCGTGGTAATCGCTGCTTCACTCCTCGTTGCCGTTCGCACAGGCAAGTGTTATGTGGTATTTACCTTTTTACGCATTTCTTGGGGCAGAGGGTATTTGTAAAACGAGGAGCCGAAGGTATCGGTCGAAAACTCCCGTCCTCGTTCCGCTTGTCTTGGCCCGCTCGGCTCAATATAATTTGTCTGATATATTCTAGAGGAGATATTGGGCAAATCGAGCATCAATTGCGGACGCTTTATACATCATAAAGTTTTCTTTGGCAATCAGTCGGACATCGATGATTTTCCATGGCTCGTTCTTCTCGAATATGATACGCGTAAGTATATTTCGGATGGCCGCTGCAGCTCGATAATTGCCGTCTGTTGTTACTGATCGATGGAATGCCATCGATTTGTGTAGCAGCAAGAGGAATATAATTGCCGTATTTGTTATTAATGATATGGGAAACCGGATTTGAGTCGTCTATGTGTTACGTATCATATTTAATAGAGGATAATCTGACAAATTACTTTCATTTTTTTCCTGCATTGCAAATGATTATGACTAGTCATATTCTTATGAAAGAATTATAACACTGATCGAGAGTTAGGAAAGGTAGATATACTGAAATGATATTTTCCTTATAATAAATGAAAATTTAATCCGCGTAATGGCGCCATTTTTAACGTAACAATAGTTTAATTGAAGTAGCAATCTTTCAATTATTAATTGTTTAACGTTTGAGATCATTTTGACAATTAACGGATAAAGAAATTAAATGTAGCCATAAAGTCGTTGGAGGACAGCACAAAGACATTTTATTGCTCGTAATTTTAAAAATAATTTTTAAAAAAATCAAAATCTTTCTCTCGAAAAATACTTAATGATGCCATTGGCTTTTGAACGTGATTTTATGAAAAATGAATCTTAACGATAATAAAATGTGAAAAATACATTAGCAATATCTTTAATTGGCGTCAAAAGTGTTCATTTTGAATATTTAGTAAATTCAATTACATTTTTGTAAATAATTGTTATAAATAATGGTAAAAAAACGTTGATTTGAGAATTGTTTGGTCGATGTTAAAAAATTTGATAGATAAAAGATTTTCTATGCCTGGATTTTACAAACTTTTTCCGTATTTTGCCTTCACTTTATTCAAATCCATTGCTTAGAGTTTGCAAATAAATAAGAATGCTGTTATAATTACAATAAAATAAAATAACGAAACAACAACAATAACAGCAGCAGGAGCAGCAACGACAACAACAATAACAATATTAATAATAATAATAGTAATAATAATAATAATAATAATAAATAAGAATGAATAAATATTAAAATATGAAAATTTATATCACAATTTAAGTACAATATATATTTAAGTGAGTAAATTTGCCTTGGCATGTAATTTAAATAGCCGTGGAATGTTGCATTGCATAATACAGCCTAGAGCCAATTATTAATTAGCAAAGGCACTTGACTATCGATATTAGCCGAGCATCGCGTAATAAATAGACACTCCTGGGATTAATTAACAAATACGTCAGAGGACTTCTTGTGTAATGTCCTGCACTAAAGAACCCTATGATTGACAAAACAGCGTGGGGCTTGATCGAAGCATGCGGTGGCGTCCTCATAACGAACCGCCACGTCCTGACGGCGGCTCACTGCGTCACCAACATCCCTATCAACTGGACATTGGCGAGCGCACGACTGGGCGAGTACGATACGAGCACGATTCTGGACTGCTTTTACGAAGGCGACTACGACAACACGACAACCTGCTTACCCAAGGCCATCTCCATCCCCATTGCTGCGAGAAAGGTCCACGAGAGCTATAACTACACCGAGCGCCACCACGACCTGGCGGTCATACGTCTCGCCGTCTCCGTCAACATCACACCCATCTGCCTGCCTAGTAAAACCGCCCATCAGAAGAGATTCCACGCGGCGGGCTGGGGCCGATTGGCTGGGCGGTACGGCAGTGGACCCAAGCTCCACTCCATCGTCAGTCTTTTCGACGACAAACTCTGTAAGAGTGGCTACGCAGTGTACAATATCAGCGCGGCTAACGACCAATTTTGCGCCGGGGGCAAGACCAACGAGTGGCCCTGCTTCGGGGATTCAGGCGGACCCCTCATGGGCGTCAAGAAAATGGTCGACGGCAGTCATAAAATGACTGTTTATGGCATACTTACCACTGAATCGCAATTCTGCGATATCGAAGGCTGGCCCATGATGTACACGGACATCTTTCATTACCTTGACTGGATCAATCGACAGATTTTGTAGCCTGCGGTGCTGACATTAATGGAAAAGGACGGAGACACCGACGTGGAGGATCTTGTGGACTGAGGAATGATAGAGATCGATGACTGCGCGGATTGACTGGCGGAGACGGTGCTTACTTATGACTTGATAAGAGAGTCGAAATTGATTTATATTGAAATTCTCATTGTTTTGTTGGACAAGAATTTTATGTTTGTCAGCAGACATTTCAGAAGCCGATATTTTTTAATTAATGATTTTTGACTTTGGGCTATTAAATTAACGATTACTTTGCACTAACTATAATAATTGTAATAATGCCTCTATTAAGCATTTAATATTATGGAAGTAATTCGTGTATACTGCCACCATTGTATACTGTAATAATATAATAATAAGATATATAACAACAAAAACAACAACAACAACAACAACAACAACAACAACAATAATAATAATAATAATAATAATAATAATAATAGTAATAATAATAATAATAATAATATTAAGAGCAATGTTTTAATAATAGAACAAGCCCGTATTACAGAATAAAAACGTATTATTTGACTAATAAATTTAATAAATCCTCCTTCTCTTGAATATGCAACGTTTGCAGTAATTCAGCGTCAATTCAAAAATAAATACGAGGCAAGATGCCGCGTATCCAATGAATAGAATCAGGATTATCTTCTTATTGAGCGACACCTTCTGGCTCTTAAGAAAGTAACTCTTCGTAAAGGGATCCATGTTGCCGTGGAAAAACTGCTCGGTACCGAAAAAGTTCTTGTGCATAAGCGTGAAATTCATGAGCGAGCTCTGATACCAATACGATATTAGCCCAGATTCGAGAAATATGCGTAGGATGATGTTGAATCGGCTTACGTAGGGCGATGTCTTCGTCAGCAACATGGCAGTCCAGCAAGGCTGGACTATCGGCTCATTCACCAAAGTTATTATCCATCCGCGTTCCTTATCCGCGTAGTTTCTCGCCATCAGCTTTCCCAGAATGCCATCCACCTGCGTGCAAATTCCAAGTATTTTTAGGCATAATAGACGTACTATAAAATTGCCTTGTTAATGTATACTCGACTGGAAATTAAAATATATGAGAAACTAAAATTACCTTTATGTTCCCTCATGTTTCGCTGTTTTTCCTTTTACGTTCGTATTAAATTAAAAACCCGGACTAATTTATGTAAATACGTCGTGACACGTTGAAGAATAGTCCGACTTTTTGGAAATAGCATTGGTTAATATAAAATCAAGTACAGCGTCCTATAACTTTAATGACCTTAACATTTCCATAATAGAATTACTATCTTACACATTCTCGTTAACGTACATTTTATTCACAATTAGTTACTTCTTCATAAAATATCGCATTAAAATAATAATTATTATGTCAACCTAATAGATCTATTAGGTGATTAAATTCCTCGACTACGAGGAGTGTAAGCTTGAATTGAGGATCGGACATTAGCTCGATAAAATCTCTCAATTTCAAGGAAAAAACAAAAAACAAAAAAAAAAAAAAAAAGACTACGATACGCTCAATAAGCCCCAGCCAAAGTCTAATGAAAGCATATCAGTTTCCCGGTACTGTACTGAATTCCCAATGGACTTGTCATAGTCGCGACAGAACGAAGTTTCCCTCTCGCTTAGCCACAGCCGCGCTAACGAACAGTCCTCCCAACTGTCACTCTCAGAATCCCGTATGGCTGATCGGCATTGGTGTGCAAGAGCTCGCTTTAATCGAAACTGCTGCCGCCGCCAGACCGAATTATCAATGTCGCACGGGGGCCGAATGTTTGAACGGAATCAAGTGGATGGTGGACGTAGATTTTTTGACAGACGCAATGGGACGGGGAGCGCATTTATCCGCCGGTGTGAGACAGAGGGAAGGTGTGTCACGAGTGTCACGATCGATAAATTGGCGAACTTCTGACTCATTATGCGCAATTACGAGATTATAAAATGAGGACTGATGCGTCAAAACGTGGACACAAAAGTTCGATTCTATTTATACGGTTTGTGTATTGTAATGGGATATCGTTGGTTATCGATACTTGAAGTCAGATATATTTTAATTGGGCGTTTTTGTTTTTGTTTCTTTTACGAGAACGCTTATCTTGTAATTAGGCTCTGCTGAATATATTATATAGAGAGGGAAAAACTTCGATTAAAATAATTAAGAGGCTCAATTTACTTTTATGATTGTACAGATTTATACACCAGGGTCGCAAACAGAGGGCTAATTTTGAATTATCCGCACTGATCCCGTACATTACATACCAATATTTGTAAAAAAATTCGTAATGGCCGTGTCTTGTGTTTTGCAAGAGTGAAAAAAAAAAGTATGTTCACAAGGAATCAAATTATAATAGCTAAACTTAAGTTTAATTCTCTGGTCACTCCGGCAAAGGCATATTATTTCAAGATGTCGTTTTTGACGAATAATTTAAATATGCTCACAGGTATATTAAATGAGTATTTTTCAGTCTATACTCTTTAATGGGATCATGTAAAACCTAATATTTAAATAAATGTAACACAGCATAGCTAAATAAATGCAAGGATATATTAGTCTGAAAAAGAAACATCATATCGGCTAGGAATTAAAATTTGTTTGTACTGAGAAAATTAATTTAATTCTAAAACGAGTTGATTAATCGGGCATGTAAAGTAAGTGCTTTTTCTCGTAACAACGCGAATACTCTGCCTATCTAATAACGCTGTGTAAAATGTTCTAAATGGTTATTTATATTGCGGTACTAACTGGAGCAATCCAGGTTATTCTTTTTTTAAGTTATATTTATTAGTTGTACTTACGTGCTTATGCAAACGTAAAGGCGCGCTTGTAAAAGTGCAAGGATGCGTGGGTTGTGCTTCATAGAAGCTAGTAATTTACTTTTTCGCCCGAGTTCAATACGCAATAACGATGTTGTGCTAGACCGGTCTAACATTTTTAGACTTATTAGTTTTACAAATTGTTTTGATTGATTTTTCGCATATACACTTGAAAATAAAAGGAAAAATTCATCTCTCATCATTCATTATTAATATGTTTTTTAGATTTTGTGTGCGTGCGTGTGAATTATAATGAATAAATAATTTGGACTTTGGGATCAATAAATTATAAATTTGTGGCTGCCAAAGAGTTTATTCCGTAAATTTCGTTTTTAATCGTTAGGTTACTTTATTTACGCTTAATCATTTCATTCTCGATGATTGATAACTTGACAGAAACGGTCTTTTTTAGCATTTGTCACTTTATTGAAACTGCTGTATAATGTAGAAAACTTGCAATTACGAAGTATTAATTATCTTATAATGTCGCAGCAATTTTTCGATTAATTAATTTTATATTTTATACGCAAACAATTTGTTATCTGAAAAAACCTGAAAATTCTAATTAAACGCTCATTTTACTTTTACCTTCAATTTCAATTTTGCGATGTCGCTGACATTAAGATTATATTATAATCGGACGAAAAAGATTATTTAAAATATTGTTCCACAAGCCGATTTACGGTTATCGCGAAATTCAATAGGTTTTGTCATTTGAATTTTACCCGAGCTACATGCACACGCTTGCGCAAAAAAGGAATATTATTATATTCACCGAGGAAGATCTCCCATTAATATATGAGCTCAAGAGCCCCGTAATACTGAAAAATAATTGAATATTACAAAATATTTTTTGCTCCTGTCGCAAGAGAAATAGAAAAACGCCGGTCGGTGAGTGTTCACACTTAGTGCACCGCTTGGTGGTGGTGGGGCGAGGGAGGAAGAGAGCGGGAGAGAGAGGGGGGGGGCGACTCGCCACTTATAGCTTATGTATATTCCGATGCGTAATTACGGTAGCTATCATTCGAGCCAAAAAGTTAGCTGTATCGAGGGAAAAAGGAGGAAAAAAGGGGCAACAGGAGTATGGGATTCTATGCGAGGTGTCGTTTAAAGATTGCAGATTAATGAGAAAGAGTAATACGTTTTTGATTTACTCATGCGTGTTTCATCTTTTAATGATTGAAGGTGCTCTCTGTAAAATAAATATTATATCCATGGTATGTGTAATATTCATCACTTTCCCGCATTTTATTGTAAGTAATTTATTGAAAATAGATGTATGATATGTGAGGCTGGATTTAAAATTTTCCCACTCACCTGAATCTATTAATAAACTAATTATAGTTTTCGATATTTTACTAGATAAAAAATTTGTCATTACCATCGTCTACAAATCAGATTGTTTTTGCATGTCGGTGCTCTTATTGCGATTCCTGTATGTCTCATAGTAATAATAAATTTTCGTAGTCAATATTTAATGACGACGAAAAGAAGCCAAATAAACTAAAGTGAGGCATAAAGTTCTGTTCATTTATCAATACGAGCAGTCACATAGTTAACTATAAAATAAATAGTATGATAAATATTAATGAACCTCAATTTGCTTTAGTTCATCGTCGAGTTAAGACACGGGCAAAATTATATTTTTCAGAATGTACCTCCACGATTGAGCACCAAAATCATTATAAGATTAAACGTTCTTCAAATCTGCAACATCATGCTAAATAATGAATATTTTAATCAAAGACTGCAACTTGTACTTATTTTAAAAATCAACGGCAAGAGTCTCAACTCTCTGATGAAAATTGGTTACTCAGGTTCGTTTCGTGATCAAAATAACTTTAATAAGCATTTGCCCACTTGAGCTACCGGCATTATCTACACCCTTCTTTCATTAGTCTTACTTCGTTGTAAGATGACGTTGTAGCTCTCTTTTTTTTTATTATCTCATCTTCCACTCTTGCGAATCACGCGCCCTCCCGCAAAACTACCGATGCCATCTGCCTATCAACACTACCGAACATGAGCTATTATTATAAAGCCATTCTTAATCTTATAATTGTACTTTTCCTTACGATGTCTCTCGTAATTTCTC